>KQ962254.1:20043-58050 GCA_001563735.1 Leucoagaricus sp. SymC.cos | reverse complement strand
ACGACGCTCGTCTTGCTGTGTTAGGATGTGGTGAAGGGATTGCTGGATGTCTTCATCATTGATGCATTGATACAGAGCCTCAGCAAATTCGTGGTATTGAAGACACATCGCTCCGAGCCAGTGAAGTCCGTGACTGACACTAGCGGCGTTCCTCCCTTGAAGATCATCATAGACACGCCAATCATAGTCTGACCAACCCCAAAACCTGATGTAGAATTTTCTGTCCTCAACCGCAACTTTGTCCTTGAGCTTCCGCGAAACGATAGAAGAAATACGATGGAATAAAGTCTTCGCAAGTTCGGAGACAGTTTTCACGAATTGATAGAAAATCCATGCTTGAGGCGATTTGTAAGGACATTGCGACGATTTGCCACAGGGCACAAGTCCAGGGAGGATCGTCGTGATTAATATGAACAAAAACATGATCCCAGCCATGACAGCGGTTGCGGTAGCCGCGGTCTTGTCGACGTTGAAGAGTAACTCGAGGATTCCAACGAAAAAGAGGAGGAGTGATAAGAGTAGGAGAAGGGGAAGCGTCGTTAGGATGGTGAAAACATGCCATTTTTCCAAACCGCGGTAGCGCATAAAATGGACTCCCAAGTGTTCGCGACGAGGTCCAGGCATTCCACTCATGCTACGGCCGTATTCGCGGATCCATTGGAGACAAAGAATCCCTGCCATCGCCGTTGACAAACTAAGAATGAGGCTGAGGAAATGGTAAATAATGACTCGCTTGGCGGTAGCGGAGGCAGGGGCATGGGGGTCGAAATTCGGGCCTGTGTAGTCTGGCAGTGGATGTGTGGCATTGGATTGAAGGCGCAGGAGTTCCACGAGCAGAAGATTTGTATTCTTCGCAGGGTCATCTTTGACATTGTGGTATGCTTCAATGGCAAAGGAGGCGACGACTCCTGAGAAGAGACCAGCCTAAGGACAAATGATTATTGTGATCAGCTCGGATCAAACAGTAAATTGAACATACGAAAATGAGGAGTTTTTCAACCTCATCCTTCCAGACCTTCATCTCCTCCTCCACATATTCATTCGCCTGCTTAAGACAAATCTCCCATGGATTCTTTGCTTCTTTTGCAGGGGGGTTTGAGGTCTCTTCCTGTACTGCTGCCTTAGTGGTGGGCACAGGCGAAGGTGGCTCAGGCGACGGCGCTCCTGATCGGATCGGCGTGGTAGTACCAAGACTAGGTGCTGGAGGCGTCTGCAAAGGAAGTGAGGATACAGTCTTCTTCAAAAAGAAAAGTAGCTAACAGTGGACGACATGTTCACTGCGGCTTGGGGTTGTCGAAGGTGCTGGTAAAGGTGAGCTGTTCCTTAAGCGCTGAGTCTTGATCGATGATTCCCTCTCGTGTTCTGCCCATCACACGAACCTGCTGGGCCGGACTCTCGGAGAGCATGAGCGCTTATCGACAATCGTACCGTATGTGGACAGAAGTCATTGGACATTCTTGATCGATTTCGAGGTATTTATACTCGGCTCACACACTGTAGCATGGCGAATACGTGCTCCTACCGATCAAATACTCGCCCAGGTGTTGACCTCTTGTGCAATGTACCATTTCAATTGTAAGATTGAGGGAGGTAGGCGAGGATCCAGTGACACCTAGTGGCAAGACCTGCCTTTGGGACAAAATAGACCATGCCCCTTCTCGCCAACCGTATAGGCGTCCTAGTCAGTGATCAATCTATCCTTTTCGAACCTTCCGAATGTAAGGCAATGCGAGCCACTTAGGCTGGCTCTCAGAGTACTCCCTTAAATGCTGACGTTCTACAGTAATACAATGTGACAGTCACGGCGAATTACTGTCGGGCGGCACGCTGGACGTCGCTGGACCCATCGCTCGCTCTCAGTTTTGAACCTCGTCCGCCAGACTCGAGTCATTTTACTATTGCGATTACTGTCCATCTCGCTTCGCTTCCGGCCAGGAACTTTTTCATGGCACGCTGCGTGGCACTCTAGCCTCATGCATCCACAGCGATGCGTCGTGTCTGAGGGTGTCGCGCGACCGGAATCGACAAGGTGTCACGGAGCCCACCCGCTACCTAACCTCCAGGTCCGGACGCCTCAGGGGGTACCTGCAATTTCCCGCACCCGCACTACCGCACCCAAATTCTTACCGCAAGGACACCCGCACCATGCCCGCACCCTACCAAGTGGCGGGTCCCCACGTGACCAGACGCTACCGCCACACCACCGCACCTGGTACCGCACCTTTTACCGCACCTTTCTATACCTTGGTCATGTAACAAAGGTATCACCCCGACAACTTGATAGAGAGGGCTCGTGCCGGTCACCTTACTGATGATTGTCAAACCATTGAGTGCCGGGTCGGCTACAGTCCATCGAAATTCTTCTGCGGTGATGTAGAACGGCAGAGTGCCGGGGTCGGTACACGCAAGATACATTAAAGAGTTTTTATATTTGTTTTGCAATAATTGTATGACTGATTAATTCTAATCCTCTCCTACCTAATACGCAATGTGATATTTTTATTATCAAAACATATTTATTCGTATGTTATATACAAATAGGTTGGTGACTCGTGAATATTCTGACCTCACTACCAACTACTTAGGACCTCCGCACCTTGACGTACCTACCACATGTGCCACACCTCTTACGCACCTTTCACGCACTCGGTCCCGCACCCATCCGCACCGTGACCTGACTCCTGCACCCTCCTGCACCCTCCCGCACCTTTGCCGCACCCTCCCGCACCTTTGCCGCACCTCCCGCACCATGTCACGCACCCGCACCCGCACCCTACCGCACCCGCACCCGCACCCTACCACACCCGCACCCGCACCCTACCGCAACGACACCCGCACCCTTCCCGCAACAACACCCGCACCCTTTCTGCAATGACTCCCGCACCTTTTCTGCAATGACTCCAACACTATAGAGTAGCAGCTTCCGTGTGTTCATTCACCCTCCAACCGTTATCCGTTAACTTATACTCGAACAGGAGAAGTCTTCAGACCCTGCACAGTCTTGAGCTCAGTCCATAATATTTATGGTTTAAGACATGAAAACAAGATTGATGATAAATGTTACAGTTTGGCTTACAAGTTATGCGAGTTGGTGTATTTTTCAGAAAAAAAAGGGCAAGAAAAGGAGCGTCGTTAAGCTCTCATTTCGTAAGGAAAGGTCTGTATTGCGATGGCTTGAGATATCGCGACTCTGATCCTTCAATAAAAAAGTACGTGTCACCCTGGCGCACTGTACCACACCCCTGCACGTGACTCCGCACCTCCGCACCCTACCGCACCCTACCGCACCTTTGGCGCACTTGGCGCACTTGCGGTAGGGTGCGGGGGTGCGGGTGCGGGTGCGGCATTTTGTGGGGGCTCGACGCCTCAGGCAGGAAAGTCCTCCGGGCTTTTTCCCATTGTTCCATAATCAATTACAGCAGCTTACTCACACTTCGACTCGCTATAGCCTGGAACACACCAGGTAAAGACTAGATTCTGGAGACATCTGCAAAGGGAATCAAGATACATTAACAAAATGTTGCTGACAGCAAATGACATGTTCACTGCGCCCAGTAATGTGAAGGTGTTGGTAGAGGTGAGCTGTTGCTTAAGCACTGATCCCTCTCAAATTCATCCATCACACGAGGATGCTGTCTCTCACAAGCGTCGCGATAATGGCAGCAGAGTTTTCATAGGCGCTCGATGTGGTTGTCTCTGGAGCATTGTGACCGCCGGATGGCGAGTGCTGACCGTCATTCGACAAAGTTGACAACGTTGAACGAGGAGCTTTCGAATCATTGTTTTGGTGTTTGGAGGTAGCGCAACCCGTTGCTTGAGAGGTGGCGAGAGTAGATGTCGGCAAGTCGGCTGTCGCGAGGTAGTTATGTTGGACTCGCGCTTAATATAGTGATAGATGCTACGTGCTCATGTCACTCAAGAACCCGGCCCAGGTGTCGACCTCTTGCACTGTGCACTAATTCAAGTACTGCAGCCCAAGAAATCATTTTCCCAAGTTCCTCGAGAATAGAATCGATTATTCCTGTCAGGTATGCGAGGTCCCGATTCTTTGAATAATGCCAAAGAATTCGGAGTTAAGTGACCTTCAAGAGGAGAATATCATATCCTGGGAGCAGTCTGATTGAAAAGACTCCGTTGAGTCATCGTGTTGCTGTGCATGCATGGTAACCATGATGACTTTATCGAGGTTTACCGCGTGGTGAATAGGATGATTCGAGCATTTGGAAGGGTAAATAAGATTAAAAGAAACGAAACAGTGGCAAGAACTGGATGTCTAAGTATTCGATCTAGAAAATCTTGCTCCTGGACGACACTTTTCACGGCTTTCAGCACCATGCTGCAATCCAGTGTACATACGGTCATTAATGAAAGCAATGACGCCGTTGGAGAAAGTGTTTCTTGATGAATGTAAGTATCAGAGCACGCGCAAAGTAGAGGAATGCGTTCTTATTAAGTGTGTCGCCCTCAACATCACCAAAAAGACGCGAAGAGTCTAACTACGGGAAACTAGGAACGCGTTATTGCCAGTTGATGTGCATAGACATTTGACAATCTACCACCTAACTCGACGTTCAGTGCTTGTGGAATTGTTAATGCTAAGAATCTTTCGATTTTCCGAGAATATTATTCAACAATTACTCCCGGTGCTTCTGATGCGCAAAGTAATCAAACGTGGAGCATTATAACGATCTCGTCAGCCATTGAACACTAGGTTACTGTACGAGTGACAAACGTCTCAGAACGCTAATATGGTTCGCCAGACCTGACGCTCGCTGTTCTAAGTCTATATTCCTGTTTTCTTGAGGTTCCATCGCCTTTCGTCTGGCCCATCCACGGAGTGCATCCATCGCGTCAGTGAAGGCTTTGTCATCGGGATCACGCTCCTGAGATTCCAATCTAAGTATTCCCTTCACTGCGGAAAGGTGCGTGTCATTGCATCGCTCGCCCTTGTTAAACATTCGGAGGATGCACTTGAGAAGCCGGGACCTCGTCTCTGTGCAAACACCAGAATGAGCGCGCCAACCATTCTCAAAGTCTGACAAAAGCGCACCGTGTGTAATTAAATCTCTCAGATGAGTATCACTCACTAGAGGGAAATCGACGTCCCCATCCGAATGTAATCCTTCGTTTATCTCTAGAAAGAGGTCTAGGCGTTGCTTGAGAAGGATTCCCGACGGCTGACCTTGTTCGATCTTATCTGCCAGGTGTCCCAGAGTGTGGGAGATGACCAGGTTCCGTCGGTGAGCTTCTCTCTGGTCCTCGGTCTCATTCGAACCAGTCGATTGCTCAAGTGGTCTGTCGATCGACTCCGCGCGACGTTTGTCCTGTCGTCTCAGAATCTGACGCAGCAATTGATGAATATCCTCGTCCTTGATGCATTGATAAAGTGCCTCAGCAAATTCGCGATATTGAAGGCACATTGCTCCAAGCCAGTGAAGCCCGTGACTGACACTAGCAGCGTGCCTTTCCCGGAGTTCATTATAGACACGCCAGTCATAATCTGACCAGCTCCAAAACTTGATGTTGTTGTAGAATCTCTTGTCCTTGGCTGCACAGTCCTTTCTGAGTTCCGGTGTTACAAAAGAAAGAAGGCGGTGGGATGAAATCTTCACAAGTCCGGTAACAGTCTCTACGAATTGATAAAAAATCCATGCTTGAGGAGACTTGTAAGGACATTGTGACGATCTTCCGCAAGGGAAAAGACCAGGGAGGATCGTCGTAACCAACATAAACAAAAAGGTGATTCCAGCCATGACAGAGGCAACGGCCGCAGCGGTCTCATCAACGTCGAAAAGGATTTCGAGAATTCCGATAAAAAAGAAAATGAGTGATAAGAGTAGAAGGAAAGGGAGTGTCGTCAGGATCGTGAAAACATGCCAATTTTCCAAACCACGGTAGCGCATAAAATGGATTCCCAAGTGCTCGCGGCGAGGCCCAGGTATTCCGCTCATGCTACGGCCATACTCGCGTATCCATTGGAGGCAGAGAATCCCTGCCATCGCCGTCGATAGGCTGAGTATGAGGCTGAGGAAGTGGTAGATGATGACACGTTTGGCAGAAGCAGAGACGGGGGCTTGGGGATTGAGATTCGGGCCTGCATAGCCTTGCTGTGGACTCGTGGCATTGAGTTGGAGGACTATGAGCTCCTTCACTAAGAGGGCCGTGGTGTCCGCAGGGTCTTCCTTAACATTGTGATATGCTTCAACGGCGAAGGAGGCAACGACCCCTGAGAACAGACCAGCCTGTGGACAAATATTACGATCGGCCCGAATGCACTATGATAAATTTAACATACGAAAATAAGAAGTTTATCGACCTCATCCTTCCAGACCTTCATCTCGTCCTCCACATTATTATTCGCCTGCTCGAGACAAATTTCCCATGGATTGGTCGTTCCTTTTGCTGTTTTAGCAGGAGGGTTTGGAATTTCTGCCTGTACAGCCGCCTTATTGCTGGCTACAGGCGATTGGGCCCGGGTCGACGGAGTGATACCAAGACTAGGTTCTGGAGGCATCTGCAAAGGAAATCAAGATACATTCCCATTCATGAAACAAAATTTCGCTGACAGAAGATGTCATGTTCGCTGTGCCCAGTAGTCTGAAGGTGCTGGTAGAGGTGAGTTGTTGCTTAAGCGCTGATCCCTCCCCAAATCATCCATCACACGAGGATGACACCTGTGCGGAAATTCTCGAACAATGTGCGCGCCTATCTATTTCTGTGCTGTATGTGGGAGTGGGATACAAATACCTCACGGCAGCCAGCTGTCCATCTCCTTCTTGCATCTTGCCCATCTCCTGAGTGCGGGCTATGGGCTGTACTAGCTCCCAACCCATGAATGAGGCCAAAGGCCCGGGGACGTCTCCTTCAGCACCTGCCGGTGCGTTAGTATTCTCTACTCATCAGCAATACGTGTCTAATCTCAGTGCTACAGGAAAATCTCCACAAAACTATCACGACTCCTTAGACCTTCTCTTGGCTCTCGTTGGAGACAGGGCTAAGAGACACGCGCTTGCCGACCTCAAGGGAGACCAGGCAAAAAATATGGTTGAATTCTTGAATCAAGTAAGTAGGCTCTTGTTACCAGCGCCTTATGTCGCTCCTCCTCTTACACCAGCTAGATCTTGGATTCAGACTCTGAGCCGCACCTGCAAGATCCTGTCGCAAGGAAGAATATCCTTCACACCCTTTCCAGTCTCGCAAGATCAGTTCTAGTCTTCCCCGAGTCCCTCAAGTTCGCAGGCCTGGATGACAATCTCTCGGAAGGGCTCCATTCCGAAGGAAGGTTTGGCAACGTTTATAAGAAGAAGGACAAGGAAGGACGAATGGTATCCATAAAGGTCACTCGCGATGTGAAGACAGGAACTAATATCCAAGGAATATTACGGGTAAGTACCTTTATAGCCGTCTTTGCTGAATCAAGTGTCTGAACTTCATTCTGTAGATACATGCTAAGGAAGCCGTGCTGAGGGCCTATATGTCACATCCGAATATCCTTCCCCTCTATGGTGCCCATATCTCAGACGGCACAGGGGGACCCAAAATTTGGATTGTTTCTCCGTGGATGGAGAATGGCGACCTTTTGACTTACAGGAAGGAACATCCGGATTCGTCTCTTCAATTGGTATGGTCTTCAAATTTCACTCGATTTACCTCTGACAAGCACCACAGATGGCGGATGTTATATCGGGTCTGAATTATCTGCATGAACTTGATATCGTACATGGAGACCTCAGAGCGGTAATATTTCTCTAGTTTTCCCCTGCGTTTAACCTAATATCGGTGACTGTCTCAGGAAAACATACTCGTTTCTGGAGAAGGGCGGGCCGTTCTCGCGAATTTTGAGGTTTCCCGTGTATCACTGCCTGATCCCACCGTGAGCGATACTGCCGTGGGCGATATCTGGTGGCTGGCTCCGGAACTGTTATCGATGAATAGCGAAGCAGTACCAACTCGAGTGAGCGACGTCTGGGCATTCGCATGCACCTGCTATGAGGTGAGGCTCATTTTGACTTGTACAATTATTTGTACTGAATCCGTTTCGCTTCCAAGATATTAACAGGGGCAACGCCATTCCGTCATCAAGGAATGTCCCAGGTCAACTTAATGCGTGCTTTTGATAACGACAAAGGCGGCGTAACTCCAAACCGACCAGTCAAACTGAGTCGAGATGAAGAGCAGATATGGGCAGGGACGCTGGTGAAATGTTGGAAGACGAAGGCTAGTGAGCGTCCGGATACCGCTTCTATCCTTCCCGCTTTCTCCAAGTGGACCACAAGCGGTGCAAACTCTGACAAACTCTGGACCATTGCCAGACGCAAGTCTGGTTTTGTGATCAATTATGAGCTTGTTCATAATGTTCTTCGGCAGGTGAGTAATGCCCTTTGAGACGTTCAGCCGTAATTCATAGATTTGACCAGACTCAACAATCAAAATAAACCATCTGAGGAGACTCCAAGGTTTCTTTGCCGTCGTTTCGTGCAGGATGGTGGACAGATGTCTACTGTCACGTCGATTGAGACGAAAAAGGCAGGCTTGGAGGACTGCGTATGTGAGTGGGTGCTTGGAGTGCAAGAAACTCGAGTTTTATGGGTATCCAACTCAACTTTACCATTGTGGACTGTACAAATTACCGTGCTTCAATCATACCCTATCTGCTGTAAATCCCTTGTTGGCGTGAAATTTTCATTGGCATATCTCTAACAGATGTATGAGTTCATTGCCCTCTAGTAGTGCTGGATTGAATTGGTTTTCGGCGACGTTTTAAGCGTGAGATTGGTCTGGGCGTTCGCGTGAGGTGTTTTTAACACGTTAAAAAGTATTACATAATATTCATTATAGTCAGGGGTGTAGACGACAAATGAGCACAGTTTCAGCTAAAGAAAACATACGGAAGACACTTTTAGAGGTAATCGTCCACATCCCGGTCCTCCGGTTGACCGGAAGGAGACCTAGAAGCCAAAGAACCAACAGCCAGTAGTCCTTCCAAAGTCACCTCTTCTTGGCCCGCAAGACGTTGAACCAGTGTCCCAAGTGCGCTGCTGCCTAGTTTAATAAAATCAGCGATGGTGTCCAGTTTCAATGGGAATGTTGGGCTTGAGCATCCCGCCTGCACTGCGGTCATCAGATGGCAATGTCACGAGCCGGCAATACTTACTAGTAATATATTCCGGTTGTGGCTATGCAATGAAAACCACTCCATTTAGCCGCTCTGGCGACAGCCACCGGTCTTCCGGCATGCTCAACATACTCATCCGTGGTCTGAAGGCACTGGTGAAAACGGGCTGTGAGGCGTTGGTGGAGGTGGGCTATGGTCGAACGCCAAAGTAATGCACTGCCAGTCTTGTGTCCCGTCCACAAGCCTCATCACACGAGGTTGTCGCCTGTCTCTAATTCCAAGCCTCGAGATACATGCGTACCTGTGCTTACTGTGCTATCAGCTGAATGCTCAATACAAGTACCGTGAAACTTCCAGCTATCCAGTTTGACATCTTCCTTGCTCTTCCCCCTAAACGCTATGGGTTGCATCTTCTCCAAAAACCCGACTCCAGTTAACTCCCAATATATTCCTTCGGCTCCCAATGGTAGGGTACATCCGATACTCAACGATCACCTTCCAATGATCAACATTTTGCATCAGAGAACATGCCAAAGGCGTACCATGACTCCCTCTCCCTCGTGCTATCACTAGTGGAAATCAAGGAACAAAGGCATGCTCTCGCTGACCTTCAAGGTGATGAAGCCAAACATATGGTCGAGTTCCTGGATAAGGTGAGTACCTTGACCTCTTGATCTGTTATCCCTTGACAGGATTCGTCTAGATGCTGCGTCGCGAGCAAGCCGTGCGGGACTCGCCTTTTGTGAAGAAACATGTTCTGCACACCCTAGCCAGCCTTGCAAGATCTGCTCTTGTTTTTCCTGAGAATCTCAAGCTTTCTGATCTAGGTAACAAACTAACAGAAGCACTCCATTCGGAAGGAAGGTTCGGCAACGTGTATAAGAAGAACTACAAGGGACGGGAGGCTTCCATCAAGGTCACTCGAGATGTGAAGCCAGGGAATGGTATACAAGGGATTTTAAGGGTAAGTTCCACGACCCTCTCATACATTAAGATGTAATGTATGGAACTCATTTTGTAGATAAACGCGAAGGAAGCTGTTCTTAGGGCCTATATGTCGCATCCAAATATTCTTCCACTTTATGGCGTCCATGTTACCGAAGGTGCCGGCGAAAAATCCGGCGCTAGGAAGATCTGGATTGTTTCTCCATGGATGCAGAATGGCGACCTGTTGGGATATAGCCAGAAGCATCCCGAAAGAGCGTTTTACCTGGTGAGCCCTGTCTCCGATTCTTTCCTCTACCATATCTGATAGTTTTTCAGATGTCGGATGTCATCTCTGGTCTGAACTATCTCCACAAACTGGAGATTGTACATGGCGACCTCCGAGCGGTACTTGTTCGTTTACCTACGGCAACTGAACTGTTAACCCACTTTGCTACTAGACTAACGTACTTGTTTCCGGAGCGGGGCGGGCGATTTTGGCGAACTTTGAGGTTTCCCGTGTTTCCATGCCTGATCCCACCATGAGCGACACGGCTGTGGGTGAAATGTGGTGGATGGCGCTGGAGTTATTGAATGACAAGGCAATACCGACCCGAGCGAGTGATATCTGGGCGTTTGCATGCACCTGTTACGAGGTACAACTCTATATCCATATTTTCTGAATGGAATGCTCACAACCCTGATGTATTCAGGTCATGACGGGCCAAACGCCTTTCCGTCATCAAGGTATGACGCAGGCCAGTTTGATGAGTGCCCTTGACAAGCCGGATTCTGCAATCCCGACTCGGCCGACTCTTCGCAGTAGGGAAGAAGAACAATTATGGGCAAATTTACTTGTCCGGTGTTGGAAGCATGCCCCGAGGGGTCGCCCGGATACAGATGCAATCATCCGCTATTTCTCGAAGTGGAAGTCAGCAGACAATACGGCCGAGCTTGACGAAGATTCTGCCAGGCTCTGGCAGGTTAACAGACCCGAATCTAGGGCCAATGTCGATTATGAGCTTGTTTATCGTGTGCTCCTGCGCGTGAATGGAGCTGTTTAGGCAGTGTAGCTGACAAGAACAATTCAACTATCCAAGGAGATCCAACAAGCAGATAAGAGAGATGCTGCTCAAGGGTGACACACGGTAGAGTTGGTCCAATGCAAGGAGACGTGGATGATAGCTATTTCCATACGGGGTCGGAGAAATGACAAACATTGTAAGTAGCCGTCGGAAAGTAAGACACTGTAGGTGACACTAGGAACAAGCACCTTATGTAATATGTAAGCGCCAAGAGCGGTGAAATCTTTGAATTCGAAAAATCCAAAAGTCACAAAAGAGGTTTGAGGCTACTGGGTGGTTGGAGTGGTGTGACTAAACCTATTCTGGTACTCCTCATGGAGTGTTTTTGCAAGCTCAGGGGGCAAAACACAATGACCATGATACTTCCTATTGGCCCGTACAGCTTCAGGACCTGTGAGATTTTGGGAGTAGCGGTCAATAAACCATGATGCCCGGTTTGCATGTCTAGAGAATTGTGGGCCAAGATAAAGCAGAAACGGTTAGACAGAGCCAATACCTTTGTATTTGCAATAATGGAACATCATCCAAACACCTTTTAACATTTTCTTCCATTTCATCAATACCAGCAGTTGTGAAAGAATCTCTATATCTGAGTTTGACAGCACCCCAATACTGCTCAGTGAAATTGCACTCACAGTGGTGCTTCAGATAGAAAATGCTGAGGACGGTCCCAACTGGATGTTTGATGAAGGCGAGGTTTCTTCAAAGCACTCAGACTATGTATTCTGCCCGGCTGCCCACCGTTCGCAACTCTTGAAAATTTTCACTACACATTTCTGTCAGCATCCAATCTTCCCAGAACATCATGAAACATGTCAAACATCCGAGGGTATATATTGGGAGGCTGTCTGGGAAATGTACAGTTTCTGTCATCAGCGAAATCTCCGTGAAGTATGGGCATACATGTACACCTCATGGTATTCCCCCCAGGCCTGGAAACTCTGGGCTCGTTCCTCCTCTTCATTTCTCTCACGGCTTCGGACAACAATGAATGTCGAGAATTTTTGGTGACAACTCAAGCATGATTACCTTCGTTTCGTTGTTCGTGCTCATCTTGATCAAGTCATCTGGATTCTCATCCGTTGTGTTGGTCCATCTTATGCCGTGAAGATGAAATCGCTGTCACGCACATTCAGACTTGGACGAAGCAATCCATTAACAAATTACCAAAAATGTTTCAAGAGAGACTGGAAACAAAAAGAGAAGATTCCGGTATTGTCTCACAAATATCAAGTCAACGTCTACACTTGGTCATGCAACTGCGGGAATCAGAAGTTCAATTTGTTCCATCTATGCAAGCATCTCGTACATGCTGTTCATCCTCCCCCATCCGAGCTCTGGAGTGAAGTCGTGCGCCGTCGAACTTCACCAATTTATCAGCATCCTGCCCTCGTTCCACAAGTTCTATCCAGGGATCAACCTAAAATAGCCACAAGGACTTTTGCGGACGGTTCCATCACTGATGGTGATGATGCGGAGTGGGATGGTAATGTGGCAGCCTTGCGTGGTAGTGGTGGTTGGAAGGATTCGGAGTTGATTCAAGCGTAGGCACCTGTTACAAACGTAAACGGAAAGACAGTGCTACTGACAACGAGGATGCACCACATGTAAAAGTGGCACGAACAATGTCATCAGTGGACTTACCGGGCAATGCAACTGATCTCACAAATGATCAGTCGACATTGGGCACAAACACAAACCCATCGAGTCCTCAGGTTATTCTTCGAAGCTCATCTCCAAGTCCTGGAAGCCCGATGTGTGAAGATGAAAATGACCAGATAAGCGCGTTGGAATTAGGAACAAGGCAAATGGAACTTACGGTAGAAAATCATCTCATTAGATCAATAGGCTTGCTGCTTCAGGTCGGGAAATGGTTGTAATATTCCGTGCCATTGCGGATATCGTCGAAGGCCAGTTATCGGACCCTAAGGGAAACCGGATATGGTTAGCAGCGCTCGAGAGAAGTCAAATGGAATGCGATGCTACCTTACTCCTCCATGACATCAGGCGAGAGGAAACAACAAGTCGGAAGCGAGACATAACCTGGGGCGGCTGGGATGGGAAGGATGAGTGTCGTCGAGTGCAGAATACCATGGGTTATAGAACAGGAATGTGGCAATCCCACGATACTGGACAGTAGGTGCTGCAAACCATTCAGTGCTGGTCCATCAGCACAGTTAGATGCCAGGTCCCAGGTTTGAGTCCATTTGTCATCTAACGGCTGACCCCAACGTCGACAGAGAGATGGGAGGTGGTGGGAGGAGCAGAGTCAAGTTACCCTGTGTTTATAAGTGTTATTGCTGCCGTGTCAATTAAGCTTTTTTTGGAAAGTATCTATCCAATCATTGATTCACTACGTTCAGTGATAGCTACAGTCTGTCGCTACATGATACATTGTAGAACTCCTTCAACGCGCATGGACCCTGAGTCCTCAAGTCGTCGAACATATCCCCGTAAATCTCGACGACGCACCATAGCTCCGCTGGTGAGTTTAACCCTGTACCGGAGTGTTCCGGGGTCACGTGTTGCGGGAAATTGCTGGGCGAGTAAGGTTCTGTAAAGTGAACAGCATTTGAAGAGCAATGCGAACCGCCATCCGCAGTGCCTACAATGTGTGCCGTGACATCGAGCACTCTCGATCTCATGTCACACGTCCTCGTGGCTCGACTGTATGTCACGACTCCCTCGCGTGTCACGAAGTGGGCTGTGCGCTAGTTTTCGCAGGTATGGGCACGCCTTGACATGTACACGACCTTTCGACGGGAGGATTCCTGGTGCAGGATTCCAAGTCTTACCTATGATGACAAATATGCTTATACAATATATGGAGGTGTCCGGTGTCTGGATAGCGCTATCCGCTACAAACAGCTGATCTCACACCTGCGCTGCTCATCTTAGTGTGGAGCGGAATAGGTCACGGACCTAATTCGCAGATGAGATTTTCACCTGTGGAAATAGGGTGCCTATTTCGCGCCGCGAAAAAGGGCTAATTTGCCTCCTTCCTTTTTAGGCTAATTTGCGCTGATTAGCCGTGCGAAATGGAAATTTCGCATCTAATTCTCAGCGAAGTAGCATTACATACAGCGCTAACTACTCTTTCCTACCTACGACCAACTCATCCACTCATCTTCTTGCATGGAGAAGGCTGCTGCACTTGCCGTCGTCGGTATTGCGGGCCCGTTTGCCTTGTTTAGAGCGGCTTCAACGTCTTTCTCTGGCTCGGTGGCTGGTGTGTCAGATAGGATGTCAAGGTACCTCGCCGTTGCGAAGCTCTGATCCAGCTCGAACACGCTGTCATCAGTGCTGTTAACCTCTTGTGCAATCCCAGCCGTCAATACGTCCTGCACATTGTCCATCATCTCTAGCACGTTCTCCCGATCATCCATGGTTGCTGCCTCCGAGTCTGCAGCAGTATCTCTTGGGCTCCCATTGCCACTCCCAACCTCACCAATGGTGTGTCTGGAGCCCGAGCAACCTCGAATTGTGACTTTGATGTCCCGCCACTTGACAGTAGTTGGGTTTAAGTGTCGTGCATCAGGCTAGGTATGAAACCAGTGAGTGATGAGCTTCAGACCTCATATCCGAGATGCTTACTGTGTATTCAATTTGGGCCCAGTTTCGAATAATGAGGTGGTTTGATACAGTCCCCACTCCTTGTTGTCCTTTTCGTGAGGTGTTGATCCATTTCACGATAGACATCGCTCGCTCATCAACCATTGAGACAGGCATAACAGAACAGACCTTAACCGCGAGGGCCTGTTGGTTGACAATCTGTGAGTAACATTGTGTCTTCCAAATAAACAAAGACTCACGGCGAGTATCCGTGCATCCTCTTCTTTTGCATCAAGAAATCTCTGCCAATACATACGCAAGTTTTCGTTCTTACGGCGCCGCCTGTTAAATGGCTCTTTTCCATCGACGTAGGCACGGAACTGACTCTTGAGGGTTTTTGATGCTTCAACAGGTGTATACGGTGCGAGATTTGGATTGTTTTTTGCCATTGCTGCCTGTGCCTCACCAATTGTTCGTCCAGGGCGATATTCGTCACCGTATTCATTCTGAAGAAGCCGCAGCAAGCTGAGACCGATGTCGCGAACAGGGTCTTTGGTCCTTATAGAAACTTGTCCGTTGTCAGCTCGTGAGAGGGTTGTAGTAGGAATATGTAAGGGGTTGGGGTTCGATAAGATTGGCGCAACACGATTTTCTGTCGAGAAGTTCATGTAGGATATAGTACACATTCTGTAGGTTGAACGCACCAGGGTCCAATACAAATGCTGTCAGATAGACATTTGAAGCTGTCTTACTCTTGATGAGTTGTGAGAAGCGGGTGTTTGCAATCTTGCGAATTGACTCCTTGACAATGTTTGAATACCTCACAGACCCTTTTTGTGTAGAATCTCGGGCAAAGAGGTCATTGAGCTGAGCAACAACTGCTAACCAGTATGTGTAGACGTCACCAGGTGTAGTTTCCTTTGCTTCAAGACATTGGATTGCACGTGCGAATGGCATCAAAATTGCATTGAGGTCTTGTAAGTTGCGACGAAAGCGGAGAGTATCCTCATCATCAGCAAACAACTTGTTTAGAATCTAAGATTCTCAGAGAGTAAGCCAACAGATACCACCACTATAGTGTCACACTCACTTCACTGTCAATGCATAGCTCGGGCTTCCGAGTGATTTCAACGAAAACATCTATTCCTGCAAGAACAGATCTGATGGACCAATAGACAGTCGCAAACCTTGTCTCCCCAATTGATTCAAGACCTTGGTACACCCCTCGCTTCTTACGGATGATGTTATAATGATCCAATGTATATGTTGATAGACTCATGAAAGCAAGAAGCTCTCGCAGGTCAGTTATGATCTAAAAATGGTGTTAAGTACTGGTGAGATTGCTTGAGGTAGACAACTCACAGGTTTGAATGAATCCAAGTTGCAAATATCCTTGGTAGCATTTTGCAGATTATGGCAGGCATCAGCCATGTTTAGGATCTGGGGATAGCGTTCTGCAATGAGACGACGAGCTTTACTTGTGTTCGCTGCATCATCTGAGCAAATTCCCGAGAATGCTGCTGGTCCAACCTGAATGATCCACTACAGATGCTGTCAGATACTATGATGTCATTCACTGACAAGGTAATACAAACCTTATGCAATAGTTCAAAAATATAATCAGCAGTCATGCTGAGACCAGTTGAGTCATCGAGTTCCATACAGAAGGATTGTCGATCAATAGTGGTGATGTGAACAGAGTAGAATTTCTTCTTCAACAGCTTCCCCCCGTCAAAAGTGATCACCAGATCTCGACATGTCTTCAAATATTCGAGGACCGAATGACGTATCCCACCTGCTCTTGTTGGGATAAGGTAATCTTCAAAGTTTGTTCGTGATGGGACATCATAGTAAGTATTGAGGATGTTTGAGTACTTCAGGAAGAATTTCGATTCCAGAAGTCGAGTCGGGAGGCCGCCACAGACGATAAGATCAATGAGCGCACGATCACCATCCTCTTTGAGCTTCTTTCGGCCTGCAGTCTCATATACCGATGGTCCCTGCACACCAGGCTTGAAGCCATGTGATTTAGCACCTGTATTGTGACTGACACCGAGTTCTGATCGCGATCTCTTCAGTGGTGGACCTTGGATCTTGTACATCTTGCCCTCTACATCCGTATCATCATCGTTTGCACTGCTTGGTCTCTTGGTAGATGGTACAGGAACTTCTGGTATTCCAAGTTTTTGTGTGACCTCGGCATATAGACCTGGATTTTTCGATGCGAGATGCTCGAGGACTGTGGTCAAGTACTTTCCCTGCTCCATGTTTGCCAACCATCCACATAAAGCAGCATGCTTCAAAGCTCGACCTCGATCGCGTGGCTGAGCCCACACCCCATTACAACCTGCACTCGCTATGCAGCGGACCAGCCCCTTTCGACCCTCAGTATCTTCAGCATCCTTGCCGGCCTCCTCCAGGTCCATACTATCCGAGTCCACAGTATCCACATTGACTGCACTGGCAGCTGTACTGGCCTCAGCATTGTTACCTTCATTGGCAGGAACACATAACCTGGTGATCTCGAGGAGAAGTGGCAATGTCTTCCTGCCACCAGCACGGGTATCCTCTACTTCTTTGGTATCAATGTAGCGCTTGTCCTTGATGCTATCGAGAAACTTCGTGTCAGGTTTCTTGAATTTCTTCATAGGTACTATTTCGAGTTTAAGTTTTGCCTTTGAAACTGATTGCGACGAGACTCAGAAGGTGCAGAGAAATAAGAATGGTTGATTGTAGTATCAATCACTCCGAGCCCCTAGTCCCATTTGTATTGGAAATTGCTCAATAATAGGTATTTTCCGGGTTCGTGGTATATACAACTTATAACAATACACTTGTCTTCAAAACTGACACATTCATGATGAGGGCAGTCTATTCGCTAACTTATGAGCAAATTCGCTCGAGCTTGTCCAAATTCGCATGAGTCCCCTGAGGTGTGTGCTGATTAGCTGGAAATTAGCGTGCGAATTAGCCAAGGCTGATCAGCCCCTACCTATTCCGCTCCACACTAGCTCATCTTCAAGCTTCCAGGTTCTCCTTCTCCTGGGTGCAAGCTATGGGCTGTACTAGCTCCCACCCCATGGATGAGGCCAAAGGCTCGGCGATCTCTCGTTCAGTACCCGCCGGTGCGTGAGCATTCTCTACTCATCAATCCGAGACAACTATCAATGCTACAGGAAAATCTCAACAAAACTACCACGACTCCTTAAAACTTCTCTTGGCTCTCATCGGAGACAGGACCAAGAGACACGCGCTTGCCGACCTCAAGGGAGACCAGGCCAAGAACATGGTTGAGTTCTTGAATCAAGTAAGTAGGCTCTTGTGACTAGTGCCTTATATCGCTCCTCCTCTTACACCAACTAGATCTTGGACCCAGGCTCTGAGCCGTACCTCCAAAATCCTGTCGCAAGGAAGAACATCCTTCACACCCTTTCCAGTCTTGTAAGATCGGTTTTAGTCTTACCCGAGTCCCTCAAGTTCGCGGGCCTGGACGACAATCTCTCGGAAGGGCTCCATTCCGAAGGAAGGTTTGACAATGTTTATAAGAAGAAGGACAAGGAAGGACGAATGGTATTCATAAAGGTCACTCGCGATATGAAGACAGGAACTAATATCCAAGGAATATTACGGGTAAGTACCTTTATAGCCGTCTTTGCTGAATCAAGTGTCTGAACTTCATTCTGTAGATACATGCTAAGGAAGCCGTGCTGAGGGCTTATATGTCGCATCCGAATATCCTTCCACTTTATGGTGCCCATATCTCAGACGGCACAGGGGACTTCCGAATATCCTTCCACTTTATGGTGCCCATATCTCAGACGGCACAGGGGGCCCCAAAATTTGGATTGTTTCTCCGTGGATGGAGAATGGTGACCTTTTGACTTACAGGAAGGGACACCCAAATTTGTCTCTTCAATTGGTATGGTTTCGAAAATTTCTCGATTTACTTCTGACAAGCATCACAGATGGCGGATGTTATATCGGGCCTGAATTATCTGCACGAACTTGCTATTATACATGGAAGCCTCAGAGCGGTACTACTTATGCGATCTCTCCTCCCTCGGGACCTAATATCGGCTGCCATTTTAGGCAAACATACTCGTTTCAAGTCAAGGACGAGCTGTTCTCGCTAACTTTGAGGTTTCTCGTGTCTCGCTTGCCGACCCCGGCATAAGCGATGATTCTGTGGGCGACATATGGTGGATGGCCCCGGAATCGTTGTTAATGGACAGTGAATCAGTACCAACACTAGCAAGCGACATTTGGTCCTTCGCATGCACCTGTTACGAGGTCAGTTACAAATGGATCATCTCCCGCGCCATGCCTCACTGAATGTTCAGATCTTGACTGGCCAGACGCCGTTCCGTCATCAAGGGATGACCCAGGCCTACTTAATTCGTGCCTTGGGCATCGGCCAAGGCAATATTATTCCGACTTGGCCGGTCCACATTAATCGTAACGAAGCACAAATATGGGACAAGGTTCTAACGAAATGTTGGAAAGTGAGGGCTAGTGAGCGTCCGGATACCGCTTCTATTCTCTCCGCTCTCTTCAAGTGGACCACTGTGAGCTCTGAAAAAGACGAACTCTGGAATATTACCAGACAGAAGTCTGGTTTTACGATTAAGTACGAGCCTGTTCATAATGTCCTCAAGGAGGTGTGTAAAGTCCATTGAGATGTTTATTTGTTACTCACGGATTTGAGTAGATACAAGAATCAACGATCTAAGAAAGTTTCAGGCCCTAGTCATAGTGTTGACAATGTTTCATAAAGGACAGTGGAGATATGCCTATTTTCATGCCGTTGCCGAGATCTAGTGGAGGCAGTCAATTAGCAATCATACTCATCTTAAGGACAGCTCAACACTCCCCTATCCATCTCACTACCTACTTGCTCTGGCTCAGCCTGGAGAAGTAATGTTGGTCTTCACCACTTTGATAATACCCTTTTTATCTGGGATATTCACTCTGTCTCAGAGGAAATTACTACCAGATCAGGCAAGCTTTATTTTCATGTTATGAATCCATGTGTTTTTCTGACATACACTAATTTTGACTCTTTTAAGTCACTTGAGGCCTTTCTTATCCAAGCAATTGAAATATTGGCTGTGCTCACTTGACATGAGTTAAGGTAGCAGTCAAACATAAATGACTTGTTTATGTGTATTGTGACAAAGTATGATACAGTAATTAGTAGTTATTTAAAGCTAATTAATAGTGTGTTAGCACTCAGAATCAATGCAAGGAAATGTAAATGTAGATTCTGGAGACAAATAAATCTACTTATGGTTACTTCAGGTCAACTGTCAGTTTACAAAGAATTGACTCTAGCAGTATTCTATGACTTTAGTACTTTTTGACAGCCTATATAGCTTGGTGGCCATTCAGATCCTTTGAGTATGTATTAGTGAAATAGAGAGCCTGAATTGAGAATCTAAGAGTAAATAAGCAAAAAATGTCCTCAGAATAATAAATAGACCAACTTTCTCATAATTTTCAAAGATATTTCACTTAAGACACTCTGAACATTTCTCTTAAGAGAAAAAGGGTAGAAACATATACATTTATAAGAAAAAGGATAAGAAAGGACAAATAGTATCTATAAAGATCACTTGTAATATGAAGACAGGAACTAATATCCAAGGAATATTATAGATAAGTATCTTTATAGTTGTCTTTGCTGAACAGAGTGTTTAAACTTCATTCTATAGATATATGCTAAGAAAGCTGTGCTGAGGGCCTATATGTTATATCCAGATATCCTTCCACTCTATGATGTCTATATCTCAGACAGCACTGGAGGTCCCAAAATTTAGATTATTTTATCAGCAAATCCTGTTTTGTGGCTATAGTTTACTGTAGCAGTCTTATTTAATTGTATAGCTACTTTGTCAGAGTTATAGCTAGCTATAATATTTAAATAGAGTTCTATATTAATAGCTTTTGCTATAGATCTACTTATATCTATCTTATTTGAGCTAATAGCTCTTAAAAAGTATACTATTCCATTATAAGAAGTTTTTAAAACTTAGAGTCTATTTTTAAACTAGGTTATATTTTCTTTAGAGAATAGCTGTATTAATACTAAGATGTGAAGGCTTCAATTATTTTATGACAGAAAATAAAATAACTCTTTATCAAAAAAGCTATTTAGCCAAACTTCTTCTATAAAATGTAAGGTATTTTCTTTTGTAAATCTTCTATTTGCTTTAGTCTCCATATTGGAAACTAGGTCAACTATGCTTCTTATTTGGTTTAAAGAAAGTATATCCTCTAAAAGGTCTTTATTAGCTTTTCAGGTCTTTTTTAATAAGTAAAAATCTGTTGTAGATTTTGAAAAAGACTTCTGAGCAGATGACCCTGATATTTACTGGGACACTATATCATATTAGTAAATATAAACCAGAAATTAGTCAGTGACTCCTAGTATTTCAGCTAGCTCAGAAGACAGGATATAGAAAATAAGTGATAAACTACTAACAATGTGATCTATAGCAAAAATTGTTTGTTTTTTAAAATACTGAAAAAAAGAGCCTATATATCTTGAAGTTCTGTTTTTGGCCACAAAGTTGTGAAATCAACTGTAAAAATAGCTACATCATAGTTTTCAAAAGACTAGTTCTCAGTTGAAGATATAGCAGCAAGTAAAACAGAAGGTAATAGATAGTGAGGGGGATAGTATGAATTTGTTTGAAGTCTTACTGTATTCCAAACCTCAAGCTGGAATACTAAAAGTAAGCAATTATTTTCAGTTATTCTTTTATCTCTAATAGAGAGCAGATTTGAGTCTTTAGATGCTTGAAGCCAGTTTATAAAGTCTCTGATTATAGGTAAAAGATCTAGAAGCTGAAAATTTTCAGCTATACTAGAAATAGAAGATTATTAAAAAGTTGAATCACAGGAAAAATAATAGACTACATTAGAGAATGCAAGTACTGTACGAAGAGAAAAAGGAGAATTTGAGATATTTCTAGAGGCTAGAAGAGATGCTTGGTAGAAATATTTGACAGTCTTGCCAATAACTAGGTTTGTTGAACCAGAGTTTATGATTGTTAAAAGCTAAAAAGTAGTAGTAACAGATAATATTTCAGAAGATTCCTCTAAGAAAACATTCTGGGCTATTGGAAATATATTGGTAGAGAATGGTTGAAAAATAAGTTTTAAGGCCTGAATAGTTGTAGCAAGATCAAACCTAGCTAGTTTGTCTAATCTATCAAGATAGTGACAAATTTGAGACTTATATCCATAGTTATTACTTGCTTTTACAGACTTCTTCACAACTTCTATGTGCTCATGCTCTATCACATCTGTAGACCATTGACAGGGAGCACTATTTGCTTTGATGCTAGTTGTGACACTGTAAAAATTCCAATTTTAGTATTTTCTAGTAGTTTAAAGGGCTATTTTTTCCTGTTCTAGCCTTAGCATCAAGAATAGCCTGTTTGTGAGTATGAAACTTCTGAAGTAAACCATCTAATTTGTTGCATATTAGTTCTTCAATGAAAGATACTTGGGCCCAGTATCTAAACTGGAGTAGAGATTAGATAGAAATAGCAAAAGATAGAGTGACAGCATCAGTGATAATAGAAATAATGTATCTTTGGATATCTCTGTGGTCTTGACCTGAAACCTGCTTCAGAGTAGAGATTCTCTCTTTAAAATACTGATAACTAGTATGAGGGCAAAAGATAGAAAAGTAAAAGTCTAATTCTTCTGATCCTATTATATTCAAAGGCTATTTAAGATCATAGTTCCAGAATTGCTTGTGCCAATAGTATAGTGGCTCTAAAGTTAAAAAGATAGAGGATTCAGCTAGAGGCCAATCTCTCCAAAAAGGTCTGTAAACTCCATTTAACCTATAAGATGCAGCTATTTTTTATAGGCATCTAGGTTTTAAGGTTCAACAGTATTTTCAATAAGAGAAAGTATTTGCAGAGTTGTTGTTGCTAGTTTGGGAGGATGACAAGTAGTATCACCAAATTCTTTAAAAGTAGCTATAGTGACTGATGAGGTCTTGCCACCAACACAGACAATGAGAGCAAATTCTAGAGTGTCTATAATATAAGCTACAAGTGGAGTAAAATACTAATGAGTAGTTCTTACAGAGTCTGATAAGACTGCTCCAACTTTAGCAGTTTTTTTTAATAGTTCTAGAATAATATCTAGATATTCATGGATGAAATGAGCTTCTAGAAGGCTATAAATTGCTTATTTCTGATAAAGGAACTTTGGAATAGAAAGGAGAGCTAAAAGCTGAAAAGCATGGTTAGATGCTTTATTTTGGAAATCTATTAAAATGTTTGATGAGCTGATTAGAAGAGATGGGCTACTTTGCCTCCAGTCATTGCAGAAATATTAATTTTGTCTGAGAATAAGATTGTTCCTAGAAAAGTAGCTCCAAGTAGAAGATAGTTGTTATGGGTGCTTATCAGTGGTATTCTCTTAGTGAGAAGAGTGAGTACCTATCTAAAGGGAGGTAGCTATCCTATTAGTTATGTTCCTCATACAGCCATACTCTAAGAAAGCAAACTACACAGTTCTAATTCTAAAGGTAGAGAAAAGGGATGTCCTCTCTTGATTGTCTTAGGCTCTTAAATGTAAGTTAGCTTATTTTACATTCAGAATCCCTATATAGTCTTTAGCTCATTCTGAAGTAGATCTCCTTCAGTTGAAGTGCTACTATCAATGAGTCAGATTAGACTTACTTATTTAGCAATCGAAATCAACTGATAGATATCTAGTCTTGCTTGTCTAAACTTTCTGCTTGATGAGTTCTAAAACAAAGTCTCATAATATATAAGTAGTTGATTGATATGGATTAGTTTAACTAATCAAGTCAAGATAACTTTCTCATACTTCTCAAGTCTCAGCAATATTGACTTGAGTTATAGAAGATATAGACAATAACTGAAAAAGATAGAAACTTGGTAATTTTTATTTTTGTTAGGCACTTTTATAGAGCTACAGCTAATCTATCTGTACATAGTAATTATTATATCTAGAAGACAAATTTATTGTTATAAAAGTATA
The DNA here is from genome assembly GCA_001563735.1 of Leucoagaricus sp. SymC.cos. Taxonomy (NCBI): domain Eukaryota; kingdom Fungi; phylum Basidiomycota; class Agaricomycetes; order Agaricales; family Agaricaceae; genus Leucoagaricus; species Leucoagaricus sp. SymC.cos. The sequence goes on along the minus strand of KQ962254.1, from coordinate 34,344 downwards.
GCCAGTCAGATGCATAAGATATTTCTGACTTCTTAGTGCTATGTCTACTGTAGAGTACTTTTATAGATATTTACTCAGAAACAAAGTAATGTAAAATATCACAAGAGTCCATTTACTAAGAAGGTGCTTAGTAAGACTATCATAGAGTAAACTGGGAGAAGGACAAAATTATAAAGTTATTACTGCTAAGTATAGTTTTTTTTTAATTATAGACAATCAAAAACTAACTAATATAATCAAATAAAATAGAAGTTGAATCCTAAGAAGCAGTCCAGATCATAAGATGTTGTGATAGTTGTGATAGTCATAAGATTTATAAGCATTAAAGTAAGATCTATTTATAGATCTTCTTTAGGAGAAACATATTCTAACTCTGAAGTGTCAGAGTTAGAAGTAAGCATCTCAGGATCTATTGATGTCAAGATAGTTATGTCAGTCATAACTTCACTAGTAGAAGTTGACGCAGTCCACATATTAGTAAAAGTCATCTGAGATAAAGTAGCAGTAGTTGAGGAGAATTCAGAGATAGAGAGAAGTAAGATATATTCTAGTTTGGTTCTATCTAAATTTATAAGGCAGTGTGTGTTAGCAGTCTGCCTCTAGGCCCATAGGCCCAGGCTACTAATACAAAGTATAACCAGAAGCAACTAAATAAGGAGCATCTAGCTAAAACGTCCAAACCGTCCATCGCAACCAGCATCCATCTAATGCCCCCCTTACCACCAAGAGAACGGAGGCCTTGTCAATATTTCAGTTCTGCTGGGCACAGCCAAGCAAGCACCTGCCCATGCACTCAACTGCCAGCATCTTCTGAGGGATAACCTAATATGCCAACCACCTTAGTGGCGGCACCAGGAGAGGATAGTAAAGTATGACACTGTGACCTTGCACAGCACACAGCATGCAGGCATGGGGCTCCTGTGGGGATTGGGCCCTAGGGGAGGCAGCACAGAGGGGTTACCCCTGCAAGGACCCAGGATGTTGGCAGCTGGCCAAATGACCAGCATACCAGGGGAGGAAAGAGAGAAGGTGGGAAAGCAAAGCTCGACCCAACACTGAATAGTCCCAGTGCATTGCACCACACCAGAACAAAAAGGAGGGCACAGCAGAAAGCTGGCCTGAGAGAGAGAGGATGAGTCAAGCACAAGACAGTGCTTGACCGAAATAGTGGCCACTTACTCAGCAGAACTGTGGATTCGAAACCAGGGGGCCATGAGGGTGACTAGGGAGAATATATGGTCTGAGCGCAGCACAGGCACACCCAAGCCAGTGAAGGGCCGATCCCAACCACCAAAGCAGAAGAGGGCCAGAAGGCTAGGCCAGGAGAGAGGGGATGCTGACCTAGGCAAGGTCCGAGAAGGCATGGAAAGAGATGGAGGAGTACAGCTGAAGTGCGCTCAACTCAACACCAAGAGAGCCAAGGTGCACTAGAACATCCAGTGCACCCCATGGTAAGGAGTGGATGTTGTGAACCCTAAAGCGACAAGGATAGCGGACTGCGAGTGACCCTAAGAGGGCGGCAAGACCATGAAGGAGGAGGCACCCCAGAGTGAAGGTGGTGGTACATGGGAAAGAAGGGTTGTAGCCATATATACTTGAGTTAAGTTTTCTGCTATGGAAGTGTTCTGTCCTTGGGAGTAAGTTCTGTCAAGAATATTGGTGCAAAGCTTGTAGGCTAATAGCTCACCAGAGAGTATTAAGTAAGAGTATGTTCATTCTTTGAGTTGCTCTTCTTAATCTTTGTCCAAGGTCCATCTGTTTCTAACAGCAGAGTTAGTGTCACTTGGAACAGTGTATACATATTCTCCATTGAGGTAACATTTCTTAAATAGAGGAGAATGGTAAGTTCTGGTGAGGAAGTCATTGAGATGAGTAGTTAATAAAGTAGTGGGTGAGAATAATATGAAATTACATGCTGATGCACCATTAGATGAATAGATGGGGGAGAATTCTCAGTGATATAGATCAGGCCATTCTATCAATGTTAAGATAATATCTCTAACATTAACAATAATCCTATTAGCTAGATAAGATTTTTTAAAAATAATAATAATAAAATTATCTACATAGACCATGCAGAGTCTCCTGAAAGCCATTCAGTACATATTCTTGTTAATGTTCCAGCAGTTTTATAGAGTTAAAATAGAGTATAATAAAAGTAGTCCTTTATTAGAAGATTTTGAAGTAATAACTCTAAGTATTTAATTGGATCTTGGTAATAGAGATAGATGGGTGCTTAAGTTAGATGTGTAGTGGATATATATCTATACATCCAGACAGACCCAGATGGAAGGATTTCACATCTGTTTTGCAAGTTATTTAAAGTATGAAAAGACAAACAAAGCTTTTTGATCTAAATTTTGTAAGTATTAGAAATTGAATAAAACTCAAATACTTACTATTTCCAATTTTAAGAAATTACCAATGGCAGCTATACTGAGATTTGACTTCAACAGATAGGCTACTAACTCCCATTCCTTATAAAAAACAAAAAGATAAATCAGATTTTTTGCTCAATAATGGACAAAGCTATCAGAGTTGAAATTGTCCATAAAAGAAGTATCTTGACCAGCTAGAGTAGCAGCAGTAGGGTAATGCTCTGCTTGGAATTCAGTATGCTGCATTCCAGACCCTTCTGTTAATACAAAATCTTCTATTATTTAGTTTAATTGAAGTCTAGAGCTAATCTCTAAGTCCTATTTATAGTCTAAATTCTCCAAAGCTTGGTCTGCTGAGCCCATAGTAGCTGAGGGGTCCAAAAGTGGTTGAGTAGGAGATAGAGAATGATAGAAAAAATTTGGAGTGTTTATATATTTTAGTACTGAAGATACTTTATCAAATGCTTTTCTACACCATAGACAGAGAGCTTGTTTCTCTAGATTCTTATGGGCTTTTTTGCTAGTCTTTGGCATGGAAGATGATGACAAGAAAGCAAATTAAAATGTAGTAAGTCTGTATGTATATATTATATAAGAACTACAGCTTTTATTTAAGGATAAGAGAGCTAGAAAGTGCTAAATATATACTGGGTTGGATATACAGAAGAAAATTGTGTATTTGTCTGATACTAGTTTTCTACATAACAGAAGTTTTTACCAGAAGCATAGTAAACCAGACCTTTATGAGCTAGCTAGAGATATATAACTTCTAGAAGTCTATATTTATTTTTTGGCCTCTTCTAATTATTTTTTGTGTTCTTCTAGTCACAGAAGACATGCTTTCAAGCTTTGAATGTAGGCTTCTTTCTGCTAAAGCAGAGATGATGCAGCTGTCTAGATTGCCAAAAAGCAGAGTTAAATCTAATTTGATGTTATAAAAAAATAAGACTCATAGAAAGATTTGTCATGGGCTTAATTTTAATCTGGGACTCAGCAGATAGTAGAGTCAAGGTAGTCAGAAGTGCTAGACTAGCATAGAAATAAGGCAGCCTGCTATTTTCCCATAGATCTATTAAAGTTAGGTTTTAGAACTTGATCAAGTTAGAGCTCTAGCTATCAAGCTTACTAAGGAGAAATACAAGGAAAACTCTGAGACAGCTGAATCAAATAATATGCAGGATATAATTACAAATATTCATCAACCTCTATCAACCCCTCACTATACCTATAGTCATCTCTACACCACCTCTTGACTTTTTACTACCTACAATTCTACTATTAGGATGGCTATTGGTAGCTCTGTTTAGCTTTCCATTGAGAGTATTACTACTACTCAAAGTCCTGACAATATGCTCCCAAGTCTATTTTATCAACATGAGAATTTTATTGTTGGCAAGAGATTGTTGAATCTTTGCTGTTGGTGCCATAGAGAAGGAGAAGGGTCATAGTTGCCATTATCAGTACACTCACTGCAATAGCAAAGAAGTCATTTGGCTCCACTTGATAAACTACCAGCAGCAGCAGCAGCAACAGGTTGAGGCACTCCTCTCCTTAAAGACAGATAAAACTCCTGATAATCTTCTCTCCTTCTTCTATCTATCCTGACATCTCTGTGAGTATGAGTATGAGAATAAGATGGAGGTGGTCCACCACTATTTTGCAATAAAGAAGGGCAAGGAGAAAATGTTGGATGTCTAGATAGAAATATACTTCTTTATCTCATGCAATAATACAATGATAGTTGTCCACCCTCTCCTAGGTAGTCTTGATCATGATCTCAGTCACAAGCTGTTAAAGATACTGAAGAAGATAGAGGAGAAGGAGGAGAAGGAGCATATTGACTGTCCTCATGCAGTGGTAACAGTGGAGGGTATGAGTCTATAAATTATATCAATATCTTGAAGAGAGCAGTAAAGAAAAGAAAAATATACTATGATAATCCCTATCCTTATCCCTATCTCTATCTTACAATGCATGACCACCACCAGCAGCAGCAGTAGCACTTGAAGGAGGTAGTGGAGGTAGAGGATATCTCTTTCTCTCTCTCTCTCCCTATCCCACTGAGATGGCAGTAGAGAAAGACCTCTAGTATTACACCAATAATCACCTAAATACAAAGCTGACAGCATCCACTCTCTATTCTTCAGATCCCTAAAATCTCTTGTATCTCTTAGGGATGGAGGCTGATAATCTCTTCTATTATGATCACAATCACAATCTCTATTCCTCAAATTATACCTACTATACCAATCTCTGAACAAAAGATGAAAGGCAGGAGAAGAAGAGTATCTTCTATCACAATCTCTATTATCATATAGATTAAGAGACAGTCATAGTAGTAGACCAAGAGATAAAGAAGATGCAGATGGAAGAGGAGGCGAAGATAATAGATAAGATGGAGGTGGTGGAGGACCACAACCAAGAGGTCTTGACTCTCTTTTCTCTTTTATAGTCATGTTCTTGTCTGCATTCATGATCTCTAGCAAGATCAGCTTGAGAAAGTAGTGAGAAATATCTTGGCAGATGACTACCTGATAATAGTAGTAGAGGTGGATAGTATTGAGAAGAAGCAGTTGAAGATATCCATTGTCATTGTATTTCCTCCTCTTCCACTATGTAGTAGTAGTGATGGGGGTGGAGGTGGAGATAGAGGTCCACAATCTCTGTCACAAGGATCTCTAAAATCACAGTTGCAGTTATAATTGTTGAGTAGTAGATAATGGGACCCCTCTGTAAAGTTCATGTTCACAGGATATATCATGACAGTATAAAGCTGGTAGTTGTGGTGAAGGAGTGAATTTACCTCCAGATCTACCTAAAGTTTGGGGTAGTGGATAACAATCATCTGTTCAAGGAGTGATGAGTTGGATTAAGGAGAGTAAATTTGTATGAATGTATGTATCTCAAGTTAAACTAGGTAGAGAAGTCAGTCTTGAATATCTAGGACTCATAGCACTAGGTCCAGGTCCACTATGTCCAGGATCACAAATATTACAATTCCAAGCAATAGAACTTATAGCAGATATAATTATAACAGATAGAGGTCCTCCAGAAGATGACATTGTAGTGGCACTTTACTGACTGCTCTTGATGTTTCAGTAGGCCATGATGAAGGTTGTTGTTTAAAAGCAATTGTAGAAGTTGATAGTATTGCAGGAGTAGCAGAAAGAGAAGTAGAACTAGTAATAGTAATAGTAATTATAGTAGTAGAAGGAGTTGTTAGTGATATGGCAGTAGGAGTGACACATTCTTCCAAAGTGAGATATTTAAAATCTGTTTAAGAGAGTGCTGTATCAGTTGCTCTGGGAGTGTGTCTATGGCCTTTCCCAGCAGAAGGTCTACTAGCAATATCAGTCAAGGATGTGGTGAGATTCTTTTTCTCTAGTTTTGCAATTAGCTTCATAGCCAGTGACTGAGTCATATAGCTGCTGGCTCACTGTTGAGAATATACTACTATATCTCAAATTGGCTATGTTTATTTAGCTATAATGGGGTGGTAGGGCTATAATGATCAGGTGTGGAAGTGATAGAGGCAAAGAGTAGTTCATGTGGTAGCTAAGGTGGTGGACAAGGTGAGCAGTCTGAGTAGGATGAGTTTGGTAATAACTGTACTGAGTCTTTTAAATAATTATTTATAACAAAACACAATCAGATGAACCTTTGTCTGTATAGAGGTCCTTATTCTCAACCTGCCCAACTTTTTTCTGAAAGGCTGAGAACTGAGCCAGCTCCTCCTCAACATATACATCCAGCTACAGAGCCTGTTAGTAAATCAGGATTGTCATTGAGATAGAATTAACTCACTTTTGTGAACATACTTTCTCTGATCAATGTAGAATTAAGAATGCCACTCAAATTCTAGTGACAAACATGAATCCAACTCCCACAACTGGCAGATCACAGTAACAATAACAGTAGATAATATTTTCATCTGCTTCTCCCCAGTCTCAAAGTAGTCCAATAAGTATTTTTAGATGTCTACTTGTTTCTCAAGGTCATGCTCCTAGCCAAGGGATGTAACAATGACCACTAACAGCTCAGGGACAACAACAATGCCCTCCAACTACCCAAGGTCATCAATAACTCCCTATAGCATAAGAAATACATATTGATTGTCTACCTACTGCTCAAGGCATGTAGAGACTGCTGACTGCTTAAGGTCACTATGTAGTCTCCTAAATTCTAGTAAAGGTTTGCTCTCTTAGCAGAACTATAGAGTTATCAAAGGCCTCTAGTATCAAATACACACTTAGTGAGCAAGAAAGGGGCATTTTCCAGCCTGAGTAGATAAGAACTTTAAAATCAGTGTGATTACACAGCAGTGCTCACCAGAGGGAGCTTTGGCCATATGGTCTTAATCTTCAACTTGCTTGATCTCAGTCTGAAAGATGAAACTGGGCATTCTCCTCTTTATTGTAAAGGTGCAGTTTCATGTTATGCTATGTAATCTGAGTTCTCTAACACTAATCCTTGGTACTAATCACTGCTATTCTGGGTTAGAGTTTACAACTCAATTGAGTTGGAAGCCTCAGTGTCATGTGATACACTGCATATTTCACATACTGTCTTTCTGCATATATATCAATGACAGTTGATTATCAGTAGTATATGCTGCATACCTCTTACTTTCTCTAATTTAGAATGCTGTGACTGAAGAACTTCACCTGTACCTTTCTCCTTTCAGTATTTATGCTAGTGTTACTACAACTACCAGCACCAGACCTTTTATATGTCTCTTTTGGTTATCTCAATATCTGACACTACAATCTGGTATCATATTAGGCTGTGACAGAGTGTCATTTGCAAAAAACACAGTTTCCAGTTGTTTAGTCCTTTTATGCAACTCCTCAACTCTTTCTGGAGATGTAGTTTTATGTTTATGCTACATAATTTGAGTTCTCCAACACTGATCCATGGCACTAATCATTGCTGTTTCTAGGTTAGGGTTTATAACTCAATTGAGTTAGAGGACTTTAGCATCATATGACTATGTTGTACAATGTATCTAGTTCAACCTTTTCCATTTGAATATAAGGTGACTCCTAACAGCTTTTATTTCTATATCAAGCTGATATGCTAAATCTCCTATGTTTTATTTCTTCTACTGAAAATCAATCTTTCTTCTGGACCATAATATGCTCTCAAATGCTAGATCTCTCTTTTCTTCCAACATCTGGCTTCTCCTTCAGGCAAGCATACTATCTCTGGATTAATGTTGGCTCAGCTCATCCCAGTAATAATAGCCTATCTATATAGCCCTGAATTAATTTGAGAAGGAAAGAAAAAAGAAATGGTAGAATTTCTGCCAGCTTTTTATAGAAGGAGAGTAGTCTCTTTCTGCTGATAAGGTCAACCTGCACATGCTATCTTGCTATCTATTCTCCTACTACCTAATTGATGTTATTTGGTGGACACTTAAGCATTCTGGCTCATTACTGAGTCCTGTTGATGTCAACCTCTTCTCATATCTTGCAGAGAAACTCAGAGAAATGTCATGATATCAGAAGTGGTCCAGATAGGTGATTTGACTTGTTTTTAATGCCTACTATTTCAAACAATGCTTACAAATAGTGTTCAATAGTTCAACCAGCTGGGTAGCAATGTTATTGACTTCAAAAGTACTGTTCAAACAGCTGCTAAGCTAATTCAGCTACCAGACAATGACAACAATGATGACAATGGCCCCCACAACTGCTTGACATCACTGATACCTGCTCAAGCTTTTATTGTTGATTTGTCTGATCTCATGGACTTGTCAACAGCCAATGAGAGTCTACTTCATCTTTTATACAATACTTTTACAGCCCAAATCAGCATCTTGCAGCATGCAAACATTTATACCAACTAGACTAGTGTGTGCTTCTACTTAACCTTCCTCTTCACAGCAGTAAGTCTATGTCTTTCATTTCAGGGGCTGTCCTGAACTTTCATGGTGTAACAAAAACCTGTTATTCTTTGTAATGTTTCTTAGTGTAAAAATATATTCTAAGACTTTGCAAAAGCCAGAAATGCTACCCAGAGTATGCCCAATCTTGGCTGGGGTAAATTATTCTTTAACATTATGTATGGGCCCTTATATACTACACTTTGTCTCAGTCCCCCATTTCTCTTTACTCCAGCAACCTTGACAGCCTATCTTCTTCTTTTTAACTATATTAAGATAAAATGCTTCTGATACTAATGACTGGCATCACTAAATATCTGAATAGGTTTTTTTCTGTGATATCATGCCTTGTTCTCTGGAACTAGATGCTATTGAGAAGAAGGTCTAGAGAGCACTATTTTCAGTAATACTTAGACAAGTATCATTATATAAGACATTCTCAAAACTCTTATCTTGTCTGAACATGCTACTTTTGAGAAGGCCTTATGGGACTGTTCCAAGTTGTAAGTACTTGTCATTTAATTTCAGCCTAATGCTGGCTAGCTTCAGTCTTACTTGAGACCAGTGTAATCTATATATTCTATGCTGAAACAATTGAGGCACTTACTCCCATTGCAACATCTCTTGCTCATTCTCTATCTCCTGTGAGTATTATATCCACTTATTGGAGTTAAGTCTGAACACTTTTATTAGAAGACTCTGTAGCTGCTGAAAGAAGAGAAAGAAGATACTAACAATAAAGATAACTCTGAACATTTCAAAACCAAGAAGTTGCTGCAGCTCCCTAGTCTATCTTCAATACTAGCACCCTCTTTATTGTCAGCAGGAGCTGAAAGTCAATAAGTAGCAAAGTAGACTATTGTGATATCCTCTTGACCTCACATCTACAGTAACACTGAAAAGCTAGAGCCTTGTCAGATTAAATTTGTGAACTTGCTTGTCTCTACACTGAACAGTAAAGCAGAGTCTGAAATACCTTTCCTTGAAACTCAGTAGTCTAAAGAGGTAGACTCATCCTTGAGTTCTATCCCTTCATCTAGATCTCTCTCAGTATCTATCAAAGATCCTAGTCTTTTTGAGTCTGAGTTTTATATAGGGGCTAATCTCTCCAGGCCTCCTTCCCTCTCTCATGTTAATTTGCTACATGAAGATTTTGATAGCAACAATGATGATCAGCATATTAGAGAGAGCACCCAACCCACTCAACATGATAATAGATCTATAAAGAATAACTGTGATCAGTTTATCAACTCTGGTATGGACATAGACCAGAAATCCACATTACAAGTCTCTGACCCAGCTTCACCATTATAGCCACTCATTGTAAAGCTATCTGATGTGAACCCATGTGCAGCAGAAATATGTGAAGAGATGTTGGCTAACTATAGTAAAAATTATGAAGTTTCTCCACTATCTGATGTAGGAATGGAGACAGGCTCCAATTCAGAGAAAGATGTGTAAGAAGTTTATCACTGCTACAGTGGCTCAAAAAACTGTCCCAATGTTGGGACATATTGAACAAATTGACTTATAGCTCAGCAACCAGATTACATAAGCTTATGAAAAAACAAGACATTATACCCTAACATATTGTGATTGCAAATCCGTTAAGATCATGTGATTTGTCCAAAAGCTGATTAAGTAATTAATTAACCAAAATATTCACTTATTGGGACAGTTTTTTGACTCTCAATTATATATCTGGAATCTCATCTATAGCATGGCAAATCACTATCAAATAATGGGTGAGAATAATAAACAAGATCATGTGACTTTGTATGTACTTGTTTGACATGTTGAAATTAACTTTATCCATTTTTTCTCTCTTCTACTACATCATGAAATCTATATCTTCTTGCCATCACTCTACTATCATTTCTCTTCTTCAAGATGGGTATTCCTTGCATTAAATAGAGATCAAAACTGGTATAGAGAGGTCTACAATTGGTAGAGTGAAGAAAGAGATAAATGGGAATAAGGAAAACAACAAAGGAGGACAACCAGCAAAGCTTTCTTCTCATGATAAACAAGCAATTATTCAGCAAATCACTACTGAAAAGCTTGACAATGCTGTTCAAGCTTCTTATTTTATCAACAACATTACCTCTACTCCTGTCACACCTCAAACTGTCAGAAATATGCTCAAAGCTAACAATTCTCATGCTGTTGTCAAGAAGAAATGTTCCTTGCTCAAGAAGCAACATCACATCCAACATCTTAAATTTGCTCAATACCATAGAAATTGGACTGTGGAGGATTGGAAAAGGATATTATGGACAGATGAAACCAAAATCAACAGAATTCAGTCAGATGGGAGGGTGTACACTTGGAAGAAGAAGGGTGAAGCTCTTTTAGACAGGACAACAACTCCTACAGTCAAGCATGGAGGGGGAAATAACATCATGGTATGGGGGTGTATGGGGTGGAATAGAGTAGAAAAGCTTGTGGAGGTTCAGGGGATCATGGATGCTATGCAATACTGTGAGATTTTAGATGAGGGAGTGGTGGAAAACTTTGAGAAGTTGGAGATGGAGGAGGGAGAGAGAATTTTCCAGCAAGACAATGACCCAAAACACAGGTCTAAAAGGGCAGATCAATAGTTTGAAGATAATGGAATTGAAGTCCTTTCATGGCCTGCACAATCTCCTGATCTCAACCCCATTGAACACCTCTGGGACTATCTCAAAGACCAGTTGAAGACTTATCTATTACTACTCAAAGGAGTTCATGAACTGTGAGAAAGGTTAATGGTGGAATGGAATGAAATTTCACCAGAAAAGTGCCAAACACTTATTGAAAGCATGCCAAGAAGGATTGAAGCAGCTATCAAGGCTAAAGGGGGTCATACAAAGTATTAGGTATCAGTAATATAGAGGGTCAAAAAACTGTCCCAATGAGTGAATATTTTGGATAATTAATTACTTAATCAGCTTTTGGAAAAATCACATGATCCTAACGGATTTGGAATCACAATATGTTAGGGTATAATGTCTTGCTTTTTCATAAGCTTATGTAATCTGGTTGCTGAGCTATAAGTCAATTTGTTCAATATGTCCCAATATTGGGACAGTTTTTTGAGCCACTGTATGTGACAAGCACAAGGGCATCCAGCATTATGAGCATCCAGCACTGTCATCAGGCCATGGGCTGTAGACCTGTGAATTAATAGACACTAAATTATGCACCTGCCTACTGTAAATTTATCTTTTGTATTAATTTATTATTCACATACTCAAGGCACTGTATCTTTAATAGGTACCAAATGAACAGTACAACTATATTATCAAGGCCATGAGTGGGAACAAGAGCTACTCTAGAAGTTAGAGCAAAGATAATAACATAATTTGGAACAAAATCATGTACAAGTACAATAAATTAAACAATATAAATAAAATAAGATAAATGCTAATGGAAAGCACAAGAATGAAGAGATATACAACTACTATACATTGTTGGCAGCCAAAAGTATAGAGAGGAAAGGATGGGGATATTGACATGCACTCAGGCACTCTAATATGACTAATCCAAAAGATAATACATACTAGTAATAAATAGCAAGAAATAATAAGCAAGTACTATTTTGTATAGGCTCTCTATCTCTATACCTTATACTTGTCAATCAGAGGTTGACAAAGGCTTGCAATATTATGATCACCTTTTCAATTTACAATTTATTTGGTATACTAGATTAGAAATAGCAGTGTGGCAACTAGAGAAAATGACTCAGCTGCAAGGCTCAAATAGTCTTGTAGTCTCATGAGCCTGTATTCATTGTTGTCTCCAGATAGTAACTGGCATTAATATAAAGGTGGTTGGCCCTCTCAGGCCACAGTGGTGAATGCAAAAATAGTTATTAAGTAAAGGAAGATATAAATAAATAAATCTTATAAGGCAGAAAAAAAAAACAGACAAGGTGTACAACCCTCTCACAACATCAGGCATTCTTCCCATCCATAGCACTCTCTACAGCCTTTCCAACTCACTTCTCAAAAGTTTCCTGATCTATCGTTTTGCAATGAATTGTTTGTGATTTCTTTTGTGTGGATCTTGTTTTTTTTTTTTTTTTTTTTTTTTTTTTTTAGTTCAAAAATTTATAAGGCAATGCATGTTAGCAGTCTGCTCCCCAGGAGAGCCTGGGGACTAAGATAAATATATGTCATCAAACTGTACTATATAATTGACCAGTCCTAGTTACCCAAACCAACTATCTATACAGCCCAAGTCTAAATTTCCCAATCTTCCAGTCACCAACTAAACAAGAGGTACTAGGTCTCATGAACACAATCCAAAGGGGTCAACCCAATGGTGTCTTGGAAATGAGCATGCACTAGGCACACAGAGATAATTGGGTACCAGTAGCAGTAGCTGCTAGTAGTAAGAGGGCATGGAGCTCCTTCAAAAGAAGCTGGTGCCAATGAAGGCAACCACCATGGGGTTTTTATGATGATCAGCAAAAGAACAGGGGAGCAAAGCTACAACCCTGTGGAAAGGATAGAAGAAGATAGAGAAGCAAACTTAACTCAATGCCAAGAGAGAGGCACTGATAAAACACCAACACTGGAGAAGGTGGGCATAGTGGGTAACCAGCCCAAGAGAGGAGGAGTGAGTCAAGTGCAATGAAGTGCTCAACTGAAATAGTAGCAGCTTATTCAGCTGAACTACAGAACAAAGGCCACAGAGGTGACTGAGGGACAGGTATGGTCCAAGCACCCCAGAGGATGCCCAGACCAGCAGAGAAGCTCTAACCAACTGCCAAAGCAGAAGGGAGCAGAAGAGAGAAGGTAGAGGAGGCAGAGACTGCCCCCCTACAAGGAAAAAGTAGTAGAGGAGTGAACATGAACTCGACACCAAGAGAGTGGGTGGATATCACAAGTGTCCTAGCCATGTCACAAACTCTAAAACAATAGAGAGTGTAGTCTGTGAGTGACCCAGAGGGCAGCAAGACCATGAAGGAAGATGTATCCCAGAGTGAAGGTGATGGTATATGGGAAAGAAGGGTTGCCAACAATCTTTGTCAAGTTACCTTTCACTAGAAGAGACTCTATAGTGCTAGTTTTACAAATGCATGAGGTAGAGAGAACATAGGCTGGTGGTGTCAATGTTATTTTCTTGTTCAAGAAAGAGAGAGATTCAGGTTTAGATACAAATTTAGTTCTAGAGTAGAGGATGATGCATTCAGTAATTACTTGTGCATGAAAACAGGAAGAAGTGGTCATACACTGGGCCAGCAAGTCAATATCCCACATGGCTTATTGAAACTTTATCATGATAATCATGATAAATATCTAATGTAATTACAATAAGGTCAGAATCTTTGATAACATTTCAGTATGTTTTCAATAATATGGCTGCAGTATCAACTCACTGGCCCAGTATGTAGGAGAGTGAAAAAGGCAATTGAAAACAAGAGAAAGATAAAGCTGATTTTGCTGGCAGCAAGATGTTTTGAGATTTGGAACATGCAGGCATTGGTGCTCATGATATGTTGTTGAGAGTTATGGAGAGCAATCAGAAGTCAGACCAGCATGAGGGCTAGAAGCACTCCTAATAGCCTTGAGTATATAGAGAGCTAGTGGATCAAGGGATTTCTGTCAATGAATGGTGTGAGCCTTTGGCACCAATTTCAGTATTAGCCTTGAGGTAGCAAGTCTTCTTAAATGTGTAAAGGTGGCCACAAGTTGTCCTGTTGTGCAACTATAACAGGAAGCCTGTACTGAGCATGTACCATGAGTTGGGAGCTGTCACCATCAGAGGAAGATAGGGCTAAAGGTGAGTTTATAACCCCATATCCCTTTAAAAAAGCCAAAACTGAGAACAAGATGGACAAGTTACCTGCAACTCCATCTTGATCCCCTCATTTCAAACAATGAATGAAAATAACATAAACAATACACCTATTTTGAGAGCATCCTTCATCAAACAACAAACACAGCAACTCTTTCAACTAAGTACTTATATGCACATAATGTTGTTCAACATCAACCTGAAAGACCTATATTTAAGGAACAAAATACTCATTTAAATCTCTTATTCAGCAGG
>KQ962254.1:0-18137 GCA_001563735.1 Leucoagaricus sp. SymC.cos | reverse complement strand
TTGTTGAAAAGGCATAAGAGAGCTAGGTTGGAGTTTGCTGAAAGGCATTTAGAGTGGACAGTGGATGACTGGGCAAAGGTCTGGTGGTCAGATGAGACCAAAATTAATAGGTTGGGGTCAGATGGCAGAGAGCAGGTGTGGGTAGATAAGGAGAATAGGCAGGATTCAAGAAGGATCAAGGAAACAGTCAAGTTTGCAGGAGGAAATCTGATGATGTGGGGCTGTATGGGATGGGAGGGAACTGGATTTGCTACCAGAATTGATGGTAAGATGGATGCAAAGCTTTACACTGAAATTCTAGGAGATGAACTCCTAAAATCCTTGGAGTGGTATAGACATGAGGTGGAAGATGTCTATTTTCAACAAGACAATGACCCCAAGCACACCTCTAAATTGGCCAAGGAGTGGTTTGAAGACCAGGATTTCAGGGTCCTTGTGTGGCCTGCACAATCACCAGACCTAAACCCCATTGAACACTTATGGGATCACCTGAAAAGAAAGCTCAATGACTATGAAATCCCACCAAAGGGTGTTCATGAGCTTTGGGAGAGGGTAGAGAAGGAATGGAATGATATTCCCAAGGAGGTGGTACAGAATCTGATTGCTAGTATGCCTAGAAGATGTGCAGCAGTGATTAAAGCCAAAGGTGGACACACTAAGTACTGATAAATATGACTTATTGATAGTAAAATTGCCAGCAAAAAAACTGTTCGAATGAGCTATCAAATTGTGTATACTGCTATTTTTGGCAATTCTTGGCCAAATCACATGATTGTTTTTGTACTTTGTAGTCAACATTCTAATGTACATTAGAGAATAATTTGGTATTTTTAGCCTATTTATTTGTTAAGATATATGTCTATTTCTTCAAAAGTGACCAATATGCGAACAGTTTTTTTGCCCACTGTATAAGGCTAATGTATTAGTAGGAATAACTCCAAGTTATATACTAGTTTATATCATGTATAATTCTCTTATGTGAATATTCTAGTTGAGCTCTTATCAGTCACTCTCTTAAACTCTGCTTATGTTTGCTCATGTATAAGTATTTACAGTGCATGTAATCTTTGCACATTACACTCTGCTCTAGGCTAGACCTTTGTCACTAGAGTGTGTGGTAAGGCCTGCCAAGTCTTCCAGATAGACTAGGTAGCAATAACATAAGTATATAACTTTCTTTGCAAACCTCTGTGTACATCATACCCTTGGATTCCATAGGGCTCTATGCTTTATCACTAGACAACCCTATATCACAGGCTCTATGCTCTTATTGCTAGACTCTCTATACTAATTAGCTCTATGCTCTATTGCTAGGCTCCTAATCACAAGTGGACTCTATGCCACAGTCACTAGACTCTCCACACTATCCTTGTCATCTATATAAGAGGGTCTATTCAACCTTAATAATAACCATTTAGTTCAGGATATTAATAAGATTTTAATCTAATATACCTCTGCTAAGTCCCTATCATCCTATATACCCTGCATATCACTGTAGAAAAAGTCAAACTGAGGTCACTGACTTATCCAAACTAAACCTATTTCTTTGTATCCCATTATTCTTCCATTATTCCCTTCTATACCCACTTCAACTCCTTCTTGTCTTCTTGGACAACTACTTCAACCTCAACCTCTAATAACCTTATTGAACACTATGACACTGTGTGTTTTGCTTCACAATATCACCTTAACCCTCATCCCTATCACTTACATGCTCTACCTTCTCAGGAGCTCTATACTCCATTACTTCTGAACAAAGAAAAGAAGCCAGAGAATGTAGAAAGAATTCTCTACCACCTAGTTTATCATTAGGAGAAACAGCTACTACCTTG
The DNA here is from genome assembly GCA_001563735.1 of Leucoagaricus sp. SymC.cos. NCBI lineage: Eukaryota > Fungi > Basidiomycota > Agaricomycetes > Agaricales > Agaricaceae > Leucoagaricus > Leucoagaricus sp. SymC.cos. The sequence continues at coordinate 16,305 of KQ962254.1, read as the reverse complement.
ACCACCCACACTGCTTCACCTTCCCCAGAAGTCTTGCCTAAACTCCCAGACACACTACCCTTCTCTAACTCACCCATAATTGCTTTCTCTAGTAAAGAAAAAGGAAGACAAACTTTAGAACCAACTGAAGCCACTTTATCCCAAACACAACTTATACAACTCATCTCTGCTGAAGAAGAGAGACTCGAACAAGCTAAAGCAAAGACACAGCAACAAGATATTGCCCAGCTCAACAATACTATCTCCTTCTATGACAATAAATTAATCAACAATCCCCTCAACAATCTTGAATTAACCCTATATAAATTTCTTGTACAACGACAATCTTTTATTGCAGATGAACTTTTCAACATCACAAAACTTGATCTTGAAACAGTATAACAATGACTCTACAACCTCAGACTCTAATTCCACAAGAAGCCACTTAATCTTTTTGAACTTTCAGTATACAAAGCACTCAAAACCAGAGAACTTATCCTTAATCCCACCTCCAGATTACTATCAAACTCCAGACAATCTTCTCTTCCCCCACTTTCATCACAATCTACAGGTCACACTCCAACTCTGTCAAGAACACCCTGAACCACATCTCTGCCACCCATCAGAAATATACTTAGAACTCCACATTAATCACCTCTGAACCTGCCACCTAATTTACCCCCAACTAGTGTATCTAACATAGCAACAATGACTCCAAAACAACCTAAATTCAACACTCCACCAACATTCCTTGGTAATCCAAAGGATTATCAATAATAGAAAGAGACCATCAAACTCTACATCTCAGTAAATGCTACACTATTTAGTAACACTGCCAGCAATATTGACAATACTATTGCCATACTATGGATCCTATCCTACATGGATAGACTAGCAGTATCATGGAAATCTACTTACATTGAAACAAATTTAACCCCAACAGCAAGTTTCATACCCACAGCCTATAATACCTTCTAGACAGAGATGGACACCTCATACTAATTGGCTAGCACTCAAGCTGATGCCCTTGACCATCTTTCATTATTTTTGTAAGAAAATTGAGACATCAAAGTCTACATCTCAGAATTCTGCTCCTTGGTCACACAGACTGGAATTATAGGAGAAATGGAAAAGGTCTACCATTTCAAGAATGGGCTCTACCCAAAGATTATATACAAAACAATCTCTCAGAACTCTGCAAACACCCTCAATGCTTGGATTACCACTGCCTGAGCACAGGCTCAAGTTGCTAAGATGGAAGAAAGTTATCTTGCAAGAAATGCTGGACATTCCAGAGGACATCAAACAGGCCAATATTAAAAACATAAATCATCGAATTTTTAGACTCCAATTTATTGACTGAGCCTTCCTCCTCACACCTCACCATCACAGAAAGACTCTATAGTGATGGATATCAACACCATCACAGACAGGATCAACAACATCCATCTGGAAGTGAATGAAACATTTCTTGACCAAAACATCAACTCTGAATCAGATGACAACAAATTGACTTTCCAAGAACAAGTCGAAGCTGTTGCAGAATAGCTGGTACAAGAACACCTCAATGCGATATTCACTGACAAACAGAAACACAACTGGAACTCAGGCAGTTGCTTCTGTTGCCACAAACCAGGTCACAGAGTTGTGAAATGCCCCCTCAGAGAAGTCCTATGGCCATCTCTATCCTTCAGGATTGGCCCACAAATTTCTTCATCATCTAATATATCTCTATAACCCAAATTTTCCTGTAATATCCCCAGAAACACTGCTTCACACAACCAATAAGGGAAACATTGCCTCAGTAAAAAGAAAATGCTAGGAATATGAGAACTGGTAGATGATATTGAAGAAAGTGAAGTAGAAGAAATTTATGAAGAAATCAACACTATCAGCTCCATTTCCCATCAAGACATCCAAAACATAAAAGATTTTGCCTAAGAAGACTTGCCCAGTCCATGTCAAGTTCTCCCCTTTCCCCACCTTCTAGATCCTATCCACTTAAGAATGTAGGACATTCTATAAATAATATACAACTCCACCAATCACCCAGTTGAGTAATACATCTTCCTTGTCACCTTAATGTAGATTCAAATTCTAAGGGAAATGTAGAAATCCTCACCCTTCTTGACTCTGGTGCTTCAGGAAATTTTGTTGATCCTTCATTTATTCATATTCACAATCTCAAACCTCTTCTTTGCCCTCTCAAAAAGCCCATCACTATTGGAAATGCCGATGGCACAACAAATCAACAAGGAACAGCTACACACTATTGTCCCCTTACCATAACTGTCAATGGAATTGATATAGATATCAAACCAAAAGTCATCAGCTTAGGACACCTCCACATAATCCTAGGCCTACCATGGCTATAACAACACAATCCAGACATCAATTGGGAAAATGGCACATTACAATAGAGACAACACTCTTGGAAACAAAAACAATTTCAAGAACTTGTTAACTCAATGCACAAAGACAACTGCCCCATTGAGATCAACAATCTATCCTATCTTGAACCTACCAGACAAGATTTCGAATAAATCAATTTTAAAACCTCCACCTCCATTTTCCTTAACCAACAACTCAAAGCCAAACAACAGGATGACCCAAAGAAAGCTATATCTTGTGAATACCATGACTTCCTCAAAGTATTCAACAAGAAAGCATCTGAGAGATATCTCCCATCTCATTCTTGGGATCACAAAATCAAGACCAAACCTTCCTTTTACCCTATTTTGATGAAATCATATCAATTATTACTCAAAGAAGAACAAGAACTCAAAGTCTTCCTCAAGGAAAATCTCAACAAATGCTATATTAAACTATCTAAATCCCCCATAGCATTTCCTTTCTTTTTTGTAGCAAAGAAAGATGGAAAACTATAACTCTGCCAAGATTATCACTATCTTAACAAATATACCATCAAAAATACCTATCCTATTCCCCTTATATTCCAAATACTCAACAAACTCAAAGACACAAAATACTTCACCAAACTTGATGTATGCCTTGGATATAATAATATCAGGATTCACTCCCAAGACATGTTGAAAGCTGCCTTCAAGACTTATAAAGACTTATTTGAACCTACTATCATGTTCTTCAGAATGTGCAACTCTCCTGCCATATTCCAATCAATGATGGACTCACTGTTCTGTCCACTCATCAATCAAGATGTTGTAATAGTCTATTTAGATAACATATTGATCTATGCCAAAACCAAAGAAAAACTTCAATGGATCACTTGTAAGGTTCTAAAAATACTTCAAGACAACAATCTTTACTTAAAAACCAAAAACTGTGAGTTTGAACAACAAACCCTTGAATACCTTGGTATTATCATCAAACCAGACTTAGTCTCAATGGACCCCACCAAACTTAAAGGGATTAAAGATTAGCCTATGCCTAAATGTATCCAAGATGTCCAAAAATTCATTGAATTCTGTAACTTCTACCAATGATTTGTTCATTGATATGCTGACCATGCATGACCTCTCAACATGCTCATGAGCAAGAACAAACCTTTTATCTGAACACCAGAATGCAATATGGCATTCACCCAATTAAAAGAGAAATTCCTCAAAGAACTTATATTGCTCATACCTGACTATGCAAAACCCTTCAAAATTGAATGCAATGTATCACAATTTGCCCCAGGAGCTATTCTTCTGCAAAAAGATGACAATGGCACTAAACACCCCATTGCATATCTCTCTAAATCATTCACTGCTGCAGAATAAAGCTATTATTGCTCTGAACAGGAATTCTTTGCCATCATTCATGCTCTCAAAGAATGGAGACACTACATCAAAGGATCCCCTCACAAAACCATTGTCTGGTCAGACTATGAAAATCTGAAAAGATGGAGAAAGCCTCAGGATCTCAGCTAATGCTAAGTATGCTGGACCTAATATCTTTTCAGATTTGACCTTGAAATCAAACACATTGCTGGATGCAAGAATGGACCTGCCAATGCTTTATCTTATCACCCTGACCATGAACTGACAGATAAAAACAATCACAATGTCACTGCACTCTCCAATAAATTCTTTGATAAGAAAGAATTAAATATCATTGATGATGCCACCACTACTCTCATTTGTAAATCCCCTGAATTTGAAGGCTTGTCTTGTGTGAATGGCAAACTATCTATCCCTAATAATCTTGTCATTAAATACCAACTTATATAATGCTGCCACAATATTCCTACTATAGAACACCTAAGAATAGCTGAAATACTTTGAAAACTTCAATTATTTGTCTATTGGCCTGGAATGAAATTCTTTGTCATAAACTATGTCAATGGATATGGTAAATACCAGCAATTCAAAATTAACCATCACCCTACCAAACTACCCCTATGTCTATCACAGCCTCCAAATCCACTGTCCTATTTACCTAAATTTCCATAGATTTAATCACCAACCTACCCCCTATTGACAGCTGTGATAGCATATTATCCATAGTGGACCATGGTCTTATAAAAGAGATAATACATCAGCTGTATAGTTGATCAGTTTGTGTGCAGTTAGATGTAGGCTTAATTTCTGCCAGTTGTGTGCTTATTGATGTCATGCAGTCCTGGGTTTGAACCTGGCCTAGGTCAGATGTACCAGTATGTGAAGCATGATTGCTTACCAATAATCTGGGTGACACTGAAATGAAGGGACATAGTCTAGATGAGAGCCTGGGTGATTCTGGCTCAATGCAATCACTAGCACTCTCTGGGGTTTAAGCTGGCTTCTGGTACCTGTCAGGGAGAGCTCTTTGAAGGGTAAACTGATTCATCAGCTGCACCTTGCATTATGCACTAACAGTCACACTGTAACAGTGTGGTATATGTGTGTGCTCTGTCCAAGTCTGATATACTGGCTGATGGTGTAGTGCTCTCTTGGTGAAGGAGCTTAATCAGGGACATATCTTCAGCTATGCCTGAAATAGGACATGATAAGTGAGGGAATTGGGGTAAAAGCAATCTGACCCATGTGAGACCATGTGCTTTGGGACAGGACACCCTCTACTCATTCAGATCCAGTATGTCTAGTTGAACTCCATAGTTTGGGTCATTAGTAGGCATAACCCAATCTCCAGATCAAGGCAATACTAATGTAGTGATCTTAGGATCAATCTGGTAGCAGCATCTACAAGGCATAGAGCCCAGACAGTTATAACCATGGTAATCAGGCTTGTAGAGGCATAATGAACTGGCTGCTGGGTAACAGGAAGGGATAGCACCTGGACCATAGCTGTGTGACTGGAGAACACCACACAGGCTCAAGAGGAATAAATTCTATACTAGTCAGCCTGGTATAGTTAAAATAATCAGGTTCTGGCTTAAGTTGATTTCATGTCACACAAGTGTGTAAGGGTTTCCTACAAGGGGCCCCCTAGACAGGCTCTGACAAAAGCAAAAACCCCTCAGTCATTGATCTCATCTTCATTTCAAATGACATTGACATTGATCACTGTTCTATTCTCAAAGATCAAATGGACCATTTAGACCATGCTCCTATTTTGATGACAATACCCATCCTCCCCATGATTGTTCCTGTTACTAATATGACAATCAAACCCAATACTTTGAATGAAAACAAATTTCTAAAAGCATTGGCTGAAGGGCTTGGGGCACTTCAGCATGCTGATCTTTTGACTGAGAGCTAAATCAAACAGCTCTTGGTGCAGATGGCTGCCCTCATTAAGTTGACATAGAACAAACATGTGACTATGAGTTTTATAACATTGCACTCCAAACCATGGTGGAATGAACAGTGTAAACTGAGGCTAGAAGAATATTGAAGAGATAAATCAAAAATTAGGTGGAAAAGATTTCACCAAATAACTTGCAAAGTCAAATGAAAATTTTTCGATGCAAAAATCGAAGAAACTTCCCAATTCAACACCAAACCTTGGGATCTCATGGCATGGGCCAAGGATCGCAAATTACCTCCTTGCAAAGTGATAAAATATCAAAATTGACCTTACAACACTCTCGACCAACTCTAGCAAGTGCTCAATAGCACATACAATGCTGCTAATGATTGTACTGTCAACAAATCCATCCTAAATGACTTACCAACCCTTCCTACTTGTGACTGGGTCCCATTCGCCCTTAACAAACTTTCCAAAAACCTCAAAAATTGTTCAAATCATTCAGTACCAGAACTGGACCATATCACTTGGCACTATCTTAAATCATTGATCAACATCAATGGTCATATCACTGATACTATCCTTAGGCTTGCTAATACCTGTTTGTCTATAGAATATTTCCCATCACATTTCAAAAAATTGATTTCCATCATAATCCCCAAACTAAACAAGCCTACCTATGATACATCTAAAATGTTCTGGCCTATCATACTGCTCAATACTATTGGCAAACTCATCAAAAAGATGCTTGCCAAATGCATGCAATTCAAAGACAGCAAATTTAAAGCCATTTTCCCCTTTCAATTTGGAGGCATTATTCAACAAAGTACCAAAGATACCAACATCTACCTCACACACCCAATCTATGCTGGATAGTGAAAAAAGTTACACACTAGTGTTCTAGCTTTTGATATTGCACAATTTTTTCCTTCTCTAAATTATTTTATGCTTTTAGACATTTTACAGAAACAAAGTTTCTCACCTAATGTGATATGTTTCTTTTCCAAATATCTCATTGATCGTTTGACTATATATTCTTACAACTCTTTTCTCTCACCCTCCTTTGATGCTAGTGTAGGTATAGGTCAAGGCTCAGCTCTTTCTCCCATCCTTTCTGGTTTATATCTTGCTCCTCTTCTTTATATCACATGCAGTAAAGTAGCTGGACTTATTTCTCTCTTATCATTTGTGGACAACAAGCTTATTGTTAGCCAAGCAGAGACATGGAAGAGCTGCCATGACAAAATTGTTATGATATACAAGATTTTGACAAAGCTTTTTGCTGACTTTGGGCTTATTCTTGAGCATGAAAAATCTGAAGTTTTCAACTTCTCTTGTATTCATAGAGATGCTAATCCTCCTATTGACCTAGGATTTACACCCTACATCTCTCTTTTCCCACTCAAACCCAAGCAATATTGGTGCTACTTGGGTTTTTACTTTGACCAGCAACTCAAATTCCAGGAACACATTCATTACTGGTCCACCAAAGCTCTCTCCTCTGTCTGTGCTATGAAAATCCTTGAAAACTTTATATGCAGCCTACTACCCCATCAGAAATGTCTGCTTTGTTGTTCTTGTATCATACCCATCACCACCTATGGATTCTGAATGTAGTAAGGTAGCAGTCAGTCACAAATGACCTGATCATGTGATCAAAGCATGACAAAAACTCATTATACACTTTTCATTGAATTTCTCCTTTATCTACACATTTTGAGGAAAAATAGCTTTGAGAAAGGCTGGGTATTGAATAATAAAGAATTTTGTTGGAGCCCTTTTTTGGAAAAATGCACAAAACAAGGTGAAATTCAGCAATCTCTATTTTTGGTCACATCCTGCAAGGTTGTGCACTCCAATGCATCATGTCATATACTTCCAATACTCACTCTTTATGTGTCATATCAATAGAACATCACCCTGCAAACTTCAGAAATCTCAGATAATTCAAATCTCATGTTTTTCCACCAACTAAGGCCAGCTGGAAGCACAAATCCAATGATTCTGCCAAAGAAAACATCCATCCAAGCTTGACACTTTTATCACCCAATGTGTCAGACCTCCTGAACAATATGCTTACCCTATTTGAAGAATCACACTCCCACACAATATCTTCCCCTGAGCCACCAGCCAAAAAGAATTGTTTTTGATACATGGGAACATCAAGGTCTGGTGATTCTTGCACTAGTGCATCATTGATGCAATCTTTGGACATCTCAGGGTTACACTGCTGTGACTACAGAACAAGGATGGAGAAGGTGGAGGATGAAGATGCTCTGAAAAAGGAAAATATAGAGAAATAGAGAGAGTTGGATATATTTTGGATGGGTTGGATTGAGAGAGAATTGGAGAGGGATAATCATGATGATGGAGGATATGTCAAGGGGCTTGATGATGTCAATAAGAGACCAGATTTATGGCCAATTGAAATTATCCCTGATCTCAAAGGAGTTTGTGATAATTTCAATGACACTAATGAACAACGTGAGGCTTTTTTGGCAACCCAACAGTAGGGGTTTACACCAAGCCTGGAAAAAGCTCAGCAGGCAGTGGTTGACTTAAAAAAACTGCTGTATCCAAAGCATGGTGTTGATAGGCCTATCTGTAGGTATAAGCCATCAAAACCTGGCTAGATCATGTATTCTTGTTTCTGGCAAGATATTCCTCCTATGAGAAGGCAACACCAGGCAGGAAGGGAAATTGGACCCATGCTGCGAGGGAAACAGCAGAATTTGCACAAAAATCGGACTATTATTCAAAGCAACTCAGACTCTGGGCCAAGAATCTTACCTTTGATGGGAAAAAGCTCCCACCACTGAAATCTCACTTGGAAAGTGCCCCTGCAGTTATTGATAATGATGATGTCATCCAAGACATCCAAATCTATGTATCTTCAGGGCATTGGGAAATACATTAAGGCATGAGATATTGTTGATTTTTGTGGAACTTCGGAGATGCTTGAGAGGCTTAGACAAACAAAATCTATATCAGAGTCTACTGCATGTCGATGGCTGGTCAAAATGGGATATTGTTGGGTCAAGAATCCCAAAGGCCAATATGTGGATGGCTATGAATGAGAGGATGTTGTTATATATCGTGAAATAGTATATGTACCATAGATAATGAAGTTTGTTGAAAGCATACATTGTGGTATGGGACTAGATGGACTCAGTGATTGGAGGCCACCACTTGGGGTTGACCATCCTGTTGTCATTTGGTTCCATGATGAATCAACATTCTATGCTCATAATCAATGACAGAATTACTAGATGCCCCCCAACTCCAGCCCTGAGCTAACTGCTAAGAGAGAGGGGCAATCTATGATGGTTGCCAATTTTGTTTCAGCTAATTATGGCTAGCTCCAGTCACCTGATAGATTGGAATCTGCACAAGTAATCTTCTGAGCAGGGAAAGACTGTGATGGGTGGATAACAAATGACAACATTCTTGCTCAGCTGGATCATGTGATTATAATTCTTCAGAAATATTATCCAAATAAACATCATATTTTCGTGTATGATAATGTGACAACTCATTCAAAATGTGACAATAGAGCACTCTCAGCTATGAAAATGCCAAAGGGTCTATCAGATAAATTTTTTGTGGATGTGAATATAGTTGGAGCTGATGGATGGCTAGTCTATAGTTCTGATGGAAAGCTTCTCAAAGTCAAACAGCAGATGGAGAAGGGTCTCTTTAATGGGAAGGAGCAGGATCTATATTATCTGGATGACCATCCTACATTCCCAGGTTGGTTCAAAGGAATGGCACAGATTCTCACTGAAAGGTGGTGGGATATTCAGTGGAAAAAAGCTTAATGTGGCAGCTCATTTAAACATGACTGCCCAAAAGGATCAACCAACTGCTGTTGCCACTGGATATTATACAATGAGCCTGATTTTCATGCAGTTGAATCTTGGCTTGAGAAGTTTGCAAGAGAGAGGGGTGGATATGAGATTTTGTTTCTGCCAAAATTTCACTGTGAGCTCAATTTTATTGAGCAATGCTGGGGTTATGCAAAGAGAAACTACTGCTTACTCCCTCCTTCTTCTTCTGGAGAGATTCTCAAGAGAAATGTCCATCGAGTTCTATCTGAAATTCCCCTTGTAACAATGAGAAAGTGAGTGGACACTACTTCCATCAACCTCATATCTAATACACTTTCAGATTTTCAATTTGAGCTCTCTGGTTTACTGATGCATACTCAAAAGGGTTAGATGGCCATCAAGCTGCCTAGGCTGTCAGAAAATACAGAGGGCACAGAACATTGCCTGAATCAATTCTTTGTGAGCTTACAGCTAATCTCAAATGATCATAAATGGATTCTCCTTATTATGGACTGCCATATGCTGTTTCAATATCCAGAGACCATGTATTGATGCCCACAGTGACACATCACTAATTACTCTCTAATTAATTCATCACATCTTGTCACATGACATGTGATAAGGTCAATTGTGACTGACTGCTACCTTACTTCTCTGGCACTCATTGTTCAACTAACATCAAAGTGCTCTAAAAAACCCAGAAAGTGGCCACCATATGGATTACTGGTGCTTTTCATACATCACCTAGTAGAGGAGTTGAGATGCTTGCTGACCTTATTCCCATCAACCTCTATCTTTCTAAACTAGCTAAGTGCTCTGTATATCGCTATGCTACTCTTGACAAAACTCACTCCATACTCTCACTCCTAAGCTCTGAAAATTCCAAAGGAGCTCTTCCTTACCCTTTTTTCATCAATGATTTATCAGAAATTCAAAAGAAAAAAGTTAGAGGTCCTCTAGTTGAAGCCAATAAGTTGTTAATAAAAACTCTTGAGTTTTTTTCTCCTTTTCATTTTTCCAATAAATCTGGACATAGGTTACTTGACAATTTTGCTGATTGCTTCTCTTTTGTTGACTATGATAGGTCCAAATCTGAAGAGATCAGTAATCACTATCAACATCTTGATACAGTCACCTCCCTCATCCATTCCTCTCCTAAATGCCTCTTAGTCATCACTGATGGCAGCATGCCAAACAACTCTCATCTCCAAGCTGTTGCTGCATACTAAATATAGCACAATGGCAAACTTATTCACTCTCTCTCTATTCTATCAGATAAATCTACCACATCTGATGTTGAACTTGTGGCACAACATTTTGTGTTATGTAAAGCCACTTCCATTCCTGATATTGATCACATCACACTTTTCACTAATCATATTTCATCTTCTCATCTACTTTTAGACCCTTCTATTCACAGTGGCCAAAATTACTCTATAGCCACCACCAATAGTGTCATCCTATAGCTAGAACATTCCACCAATTGTCACATTGACTTCTGGTACATTTCATCACAAAGTGCCAAATGTGATTGTAATTCAGTGCCTGAATACCCTGGTCACTCTTGTTGTATCTTCCACAAAGTCTATATCAAATCTCAAGACACCTATCCTATTACACCTCTCTCTTCAGTGTCATTCAACTTTTTATGCAAAAGAACAACTGATCCCACCAAATATATTTGGCAAGATTTATTTGATAACTGCAAATTATACTGTAGTCATTCCTTCTTACATCTTTGCAAAAGAGACCTTGACACTACATATATTCAACCTCAATACTACAATGGTGGCTCCTGGCTTAGGGAGTTATGCTTATCCTATACACCTGACACCACTCTTGGTATCACAAACTTTAACATCATCACAAGAGCTATATGAGCTATTCTTAACTATACACCCATCAGGTCTTATCAAGCCTGCTTCTTTTCTAATAAACCAGTTAGTTACCATTGTGGCTATCAATTTGAAACTTGAGAACACATCATCTTATCTTGTCTACTTTACTGGTGGTCTTCATACTCCATCACCACTATTCAATACTTAATTGATTTCCTTGATCTCAATCCTTCTGCTTTTGCATTTAGTAATACTAGGCCTTTGTAACTCGCTCCATCTCCTATTACCCCTTCTTTGCATGCTGGGCAGTGTATTAATGTCTCTACACCAAATACTCCTCTATATGCTAGATTGCACAATTATATCTCCATGTTCCATTCATCCTGGCTATATTATATGATGTGATAGTAATTATTGGTAAGTCTCCTCATGGAGCAGACCTTTTTTTTTCTTCTTTTCTTTTTCCTTCTCTTCAGTTTCATAGGATAGTTCTTAATATTGACATTCCCATATCCTTCTAAAATATAGTTATCCAGTTTTTCCTTTTCTTTCTCTTATATATACACTCTAGCTAGTTCTTGTAATTAGTTAGACACAGACTGCTCTCATGTACCATGTAATAAATTGTTGAATTAAAAAAAAAAAAAAAGATAATACTCATCCCAACATCTAAAATGGCTAACTCCAAGAAAATTGCAGATTTACTCAACAAAAGAGTATATTTTCATGCTATGGAATTCCAAAAAAGATCATCAGTGATCATGACCCCTGTTTTTCATCTCACTTCATGAAAAGCCTCACCAAAGCTATCAGTATTGAGCAAGCTCTCTCTACTGCCTTTTATTCCCAAACAGATGGAACCACCAAATACTTTAATCAGGAAATCCAAAAATACATACCTCACCATCTACTGCAACAGAGACCTCTGAAAATGGAAAAAGATGTTACTGACTGTGGAATTTGTTCACAACTCACAGTGTCACACTGGATGAAAACACACTCCCTTTAAATTGCTCTATGGCTACAACCCTAGAATCTACCCCACCACAGAACCCACCACAGTATCCACTGTAGATGAACATCTTAAGCAACTAGAGAAATCTTACCAGCTTGCCCTAGAAGCCTATGAGAAAGCTAGACAAGTAATACTTGGATACCATAATAACCCAAATTGAGAACCCTTCAAAGTTGGTCAGAAAGTCTGGCTTAACAATTGAAACCTTGCCACCACAGCAAATAAAGACACTTTATGGAAATACACCCAAAAAGTAGAAGGACCTTTCCAAATATGTCAAAGACTCTCACCAATCATCTACAAACTCAACTTATCAAATGATTGGAAGATCCACAACAGGTTCCACACTTCACTCCTCACTTTATATAAGAAAATCTCACAATACAGTCCTAACTTCTTCAATTTACCATCTGACCTTGTGGACAGTTTCAAAGAATACAAAGTCAAGAAGATTATCAAGCACAAGAAAACCCCACAGGGTATGAAGTACCTAATTAGGTGAAAAGGTTATTCCCTATCTGATGATACTTGAGAATGGGAAAATGACCTCAAATGCTCGGGAGAACTACTCAGGGAGTATAAAACCACAAATAAATTACTCTAGAACAATGCAGGAACCCACTCCAAGCTAACCACGTGAAAGTACTGCTCACAAAAATTATAAACCCCTCTCATACCTCTTTCTTTATTCCAATCCTACCAGACATCTCACTCTTACCATTGCCTTTTATAAATTTTGTATACCACACTCTCACACCTTCCTATGTCCAATGACATCTAACCCTGGACCCACCTCAACATGCTCTCTTTCTTCTACTCCAACATTGAATAGTGTTCTGATGACAAAAGAGAATATGTCTGACAACATCTTAAATGAATGGATTACCAGTCCTTCTCCAACACTACTGCTGACAGCCAGTCAGATACCTCTTCCCATTCTAGGACATACCATACTGCCCTCCAGTCTCTAGACTCTTCACCAACAGAACACTCAACTAATGCCACCAGTTCTGACCAATATGCCACAACCTCCTTCTCTTATCACAGTTATCAATCTCAAAGCCCCTACTACTTCTTGCTCCTTCCTCCTCCACTATAGCTCAGATACAGGCCAGGCTCTTTTCAGGTGTTGATTGTACTCGAGAAACCCACTCTATTATATTTATCTATTATAATAATAATCTACAAATGGCTACCCTGGTCAACACCTTCTGGTTGAACATTCTTACTGCACTTCATCAACAATATCATGCCATGCTTGCCTACCATGATGCCCTCCAGAGCTATAAGGACTTGGATAATAGCAACTTTTCCTGTCACTATCTCAGAATATGTTAAAGGTTCCTCCTACTTGATCATACTGTGACATAGACAGGAACTTTGCAATGAGATATTTGACATAGAGAGACATGTCAAGAGATAGAAGAAGATGCTTCCACTGCCATTAATTGGGCCATATCAAATCAGAATGTGCACACTATCGCTGTACTAGTTGCCACTGATACAGTCTCAGACCTACTGTGTGCCAGTGTCCAGAAAATCCTCAGCTGAGGAATTGATCATGAGTTCTTCCTCCCCCTCTTCACCCTGCATCACCCTCTGCCAGGTCAAGATCCAGCCTACCTAGAATTTGACGACCTTATATACCTGCTCCAGCTAATTGTGATAGAAGCCAAGAAAAAGAACCTCAATAATGCAATCGCCCTCCTACCTAGATCAACAACCCCAGTAAAATCTCTCTCACCTGACCCAGCACTCCCATCCCTGTCTTGGCCTATCCCTCTGACTATCCTGATAATATCTCTACCCAACAGCAAACTATGATGAGCAACTCTCTCCAAGAGCCATCTTTGTTAAAGCCCTCAACCAACAAGATCAATGTCAAAGCCAATCCACTTGACAATGTCCAATCCAAGTTGCTCTTGTTCCCCTCTCTCATGCTGGAATCACTACTGCTATATTTAATGACCTTAGCATCTGACCACATCTTTCACCAGACTGATCCCCTGACAGGATGTTGCTAAGTTCACCTCCTGCTTCTCCTCACTGCCACCAAACAACCCAATCTTGCCCTTACAATTACACTAGAAAACCAATGTGAGATGGAACAATTGGATCAAATATTCACCAATCAAACCCCAGACATTGGTATGATGATTATTCCCCTAACCCCCTCGACATTGACCCCTACACTGACTTTGATCCAGTGGCTGACTACAACATTGATGGAGAAGGATGCTTTGATCATTAATGAGATTGATATGGAGATCAATCCTTACAAAAGAGATAATATTATGATTGACAGGACTTTGTCCCCATATTTGGATAGTGACATCATATTTGATCTGGACTTGTCTATCTTCCATCCTAATAACTCTATGTTCAATCTTTACTTCTTTTTCTGATCCAATTTTATATTTAGTATAGGTCATTTTTTGATACACAGTATATTTCTATATTTCTATTCTCTGCAGTGCTCAACCTCACTCAGTCCTAAATCTTGACCATGCTCTACACTTTGTAGTTCTGTTCTGCACTCTAGTAGAGTACTTATCCACACCCTAGACTAAGTCATTGTCTATAGTTGGTAGTGCTACATTAGTATATAAGGCCAATGTATTAGTAGAAATAACTCCAAGTTATATACTAGTTTATATTGTGTATAATCCTCTTGCATGAATATTCTAGTTGAGTTCTTATCAGTTGCTCTCTTAAACTCTGCTTGTGTTTGTTTGTGTATAAGCATTTATGGTGCACATGACCTTTGCACATTACATCCTGCTCTAGACTAGACCTTTGTCAATAGAGTATGTAGTAAGGCCTACTGAGTCTTCCAGATAGGCCAGGTAGCAATAACATGCAAATATCAATGTGGACAACTTCCAAGTGACAAGTAGCTAGCTGAAGAAGGTGTAGGATCTTTTGTCTGAACTGTCTACAAAGTACTGATGATCACCTAGATATCTGAACAAAATCAAGCTACAGGGAATTCTCTATATGGAATCTCTCCTTGACCTCTTACCACCACCTTCCCTTTTGGGAATATACTGAGAGGGTCATTTCAAGTAATGCTCAACTGCCTTTGGGCACTCTTCATTAGCCTTTATTGGTCAGCATACTTTGCAATGACTTTCAAGTCATCATCTCTCTTTTCTCTCCACATACTGGGCTGGTCCCCATGGTGGTATGAATTTGTCTGTATCATCCTGACCCCCCTAGTGTGTCCCATACATTTGCTGGCAGGTCCCTAGATCCTGGCAATGTCCTCTCTTGTCAATACTGTTACTTTGGTGACATCTCTGTCTCTTGGGCTAATTCTTAGATCCCCAAGGCTTCTCTGGTGCTCATTTTGATACCTGCCACTCCCTCACTTTGTGGTCCCTGCTGCCTGATTTTGGGATTCTAAGGCTCCCTAGGATACCAATAATCTCTACTACTACCAGCACCCTCACTGGTAGTCCACTTTCCTGTTTGCTCCCACTTGCACACTGTTGTTACATGTGCAAGTCACATTTTCGACATGTATACACCATGCACTTGACCTTCCACTCAGCCACATCATCAGCTGTGGCTCCTCCTGTTTCATACTGTGCTATAACATCATCTGCAGTGCTTAATCAGCTGACAACACAGTCTAGCCATAGCCTGGGCCCAACCATAGGCCCCTCCCTTCTTCATTGGTGTTAATTGCTGATGAGGCAGCATATTTGCCCCTTTGGGCAGCCTTTCAGCCTACCTTCCTAATATTTAGATCTTTTGAATATTGGACTACTTCTGGACTTTACAGCTCAGACCTTCTATATTCAGGCTTTCATGCCCTTTAATTCCTTACTGGCTAATGCTGCTGTGCTCCTTGAGAAAGGGCTATGGCATTGTTAGTCAGCTTATCTATATATTATCAGAGAGATAAAGCAGAACCATAACCCCCCCTATATGGCATGATCATTAAGACATGTCTTGTTGCATCTGAGGCCCTCCCAACCTCTCTTCACCC
>KQ962253.1:12271-41766 GCA_001563735.1 Leucoagaricus sp. SymC.cos | reverse complement strand
AATATGTGCTTTGAACCTGTTGGCATCTTATCACCAACATGGCTACCATGATCTTCTCAAAGATCTTCTACTGATGTTCATCTGACTTGTTCTTGACAAACATTCTGAGGGAGTCATTCCTTCCCTCCTTTCTCTACTGCTTGATGATGTCACAATCAACTGTCAGATTTGCTGGCTATGTCTACAATCTTGTAGACTTGACTTCCCATTCTTACTTCATTCTTAATGAAGTCAAGTATGATGTTGTTGGCTCGCATGAACAGCTTGCCAATAATCATATTGTAGCAATCAAAGTTTACTACATTGACATATGTTTTAATGGGAGCATCCCCCATTTTTATCTCAATGTTAGCTCCGAAATTGATGGTCAAACAGCTTCCAACCATTCCCAATTGGAGCATGTGTGGGTCCATGAGGTCATGGACTTTGATTCCTGCTACATAAGCAAAGCTCAGGGTTATGCCCATAGTAGTACTACCTGAGTCCCATAATGTCCATGTGCCTATGCCATTGATGTCAATTAATGTAGTGAGACATTGCTTCTCACTAGGCTTTGCTTGAGGATGCATAATTTTGTCCTTGTGTTTAAGGAGAGTTACTCTTCTTATTTTTACTTTCTCACTCTCGTCCTTTTTCATCTCATCTTCTGGGGCGAGAGATGGCTCTACAGTGAGCCCATTGATGATGATTTCATCATTGTCTGCATCTTGGATCATGGCTCCAAATTCATAGTCTTCATCTATGTCAGATCCATAGTCCAACTCAATAACTTTGACTTTGACATATTTCTCCTTGCTTGAGTCAGCTTCTTGAGGCTTATTATCACCAGCCTCATTGTCATTCTCATTTGGTCAATCCTCTCTGGATCCATTATCTATATAGTTTAATTCATTGCCTCCTTCTGTGATAGTATGTGCAGCTTTAAGGTAGATTCTACCTTTGCTGTCTTGAGGGCATTTGTCTGCCAAATGGTCAATTCCACCACATTTTTGGCAAGGCCATGCTGCACTGGGCCCAGGGCTAGCCTGGGGTAATGCCTTATTGGCATACCTTAGGTTGTCCTTCAGTTTCTCAAAGGACACATTTCTTTTATATGGCTTACTATCTGGCTGTCTGCCAGGCTTTCTAGGCATCAAAGGACACCTTAATTCATTGGCTGGTATCCTATCATGACTAGCTGAAATATTCTTTGGCACCCAAGCTGTTTTCAGCTTGGAAGGGTTTTTCAGAATTATTTCCAAATTTATATTGCTTGTTCTTCCATTGATCTCTTTTTGGAAGAAAGCACTCACATCTTTACAATGTTCATAGTTGAGTGCATGCTTGATGAAGTCTTCAATACTGTTTACTTCAGGAGATAGTCCCTTGTTGAACATGAGATATTCAGACATCATGCTTGGTATATCTTGTATAAATGTCCAAACTAGAGAGTAATTGTCAGGGTGTATAGCCATTACCCTCACATAGTCTAGTATATGATCATAGAAGGTTTGAACACCTTCTTCTACTGAGTACTTGATGTTTTGAAGGCTCTTACAAGCTTCATGCATTGAAGTTGGGTGTATGAAATGATTATATAATGCTAGCATTACTGATTTGAATGTCTAATTGTATTTACTACAATTAATACTCATAACATGTTGATTATACATATTCTTCACTTCTCCAGTTAAATGGTATTGTAGCACAAATATATAGGTTTTATCTGTATTATCCTCCTGTGGATTGTCTAAGTTTCCCCCTAGTTCTTTCATCAAATAATCAATGCATAAGTTGAGGACAAAGTTCTCAAGATCACTATACTTCACACTACTACCATAAGTGGTAGTAGTCTTTTCTGAAGGCTTGCTTGGCTTATAACCTTCTAGCATTAGCATTTTTTGTGCTAAATATTGGTCTATTGTTTGTTCTAGACAATTGTACATGGCAGCATTATACTGTCTATGTGTCTCTGTGATTCCAGAGCTGGATTCATCAGGTGTCATATCTCTGAATAAGGAGTATTGTTGCTCCTTACAATATAGCAGACCAGATTGGGCTGTCTCTCTAAAGGGGGACCTAAATTCTCTTCTCTTATCTTCAGGTGCTACATCACCTGTGTCACTGCCTTCAGCTGGTACTGACATGCATACCATGTTTCAGAGGGGCTCAGGTTGTCCCTTTGCAGATGTACTTATGAATGGGTTTGTGAACAAAGGCCTATTACCTTCACTAGGTTTGGGTTTGGGTGGTCCTGCACCCAATGATTCAATCAGTATATGACCTTGGAATATAATTCCTTGGTCATTTATATTTGAGGATCCATAATTTTGTATATCCTTGTTATGCATCTGCTGTAGACCTACTCAATCTGACCATGTGGCAGCCATAGGCACTCTCATCATTTGATGATGAGTGGTAGCTGTAGGTTGACTAGTGGCAGTATTATGTACCATCATCATCATAAGTGGTGGGTTCTGAGGTTGATCATCAACCTGGACAGGCAGCAGATTAGTCTGAATGTCAGTCTGTCTCACAATCGGTTGGTTATGAGCTAGTTATGAAGGTGGCTGTGGTGCTATGACCACAGCTGGCTTAGGATTTAGATTGTATGGCAATGGTGCCATAGGTATTCTCCTTGGTGGCAGTAAGTTTAGTACTGGCTGTGACTTTAATGGTATTTGTGGGATAACAAGTGGCTTTGATATGTTCCATTGCAGTCTTTTCCCCTTATCCTCTTTTCAAGATAGGAGTTGAGTAAATAGTGAAGGTGATTCCACCTTCATTGTATCAAACACCTCAATTGGTTTAGTTAACATCAGTTCTGCTTGATTTGTAACATTCATGTGAGGCTCTTGAGGAGTAATGTCCTCAATTTTTACCTTTAATGATTGTCCATGGGCTGTACCCATGAATATTCTAGGAGCCATCCTTTTTACTGGCTCTGGTGAAGTTCCTGTGCTATAAGAGATTGGGAAAGGGAGCTGTGCCAAGGGTAACTTGTCCCTTTGGCTGGGAGATAAAAGTATGGATGGTACTAATGGTGTGCATGCATCATCAATATCCGTCAGCTGGACCAATTCAGCTCTTGCAGAATGATAAGTGGTTGCTAAGTTAGCTACCAATTCATCCACTTCTTGTCTGCTGGGTTGTGGTGTTTTCACCACAGAATTGTTGCCAGATCAGAGAGGATTCATCCTCTCTAATCATCACTGAGTGCTGAGTCATGTATTGTAGGTTTTGATACTTTTGTTTGGGTGTCATGGTGCATTAAGCTGTTTGACAGCTTGACTGTTATTTGTTGTTTCAGACATAGCAGGTGAAGGGGGATGTCATAGTTCTGGTTGTGGAGTCATTGGTACCAAATGGGAGTTAGGGGATATTCAAGGAGGCTCCCTTCGATCATGCCAATTCTGATCAAAATTGCTGGTCCTTTGAGAGTCAAAATTACCCTCTCAAGGTCCTTTCTTGAATTGATTAAATGCTTCAGTCTCCCAAGTGCCATACACCTCATTCATAGATGTTGATATATTAGATTGAGGGGAATTCATTCTCTTCTTGATATCTTTATATTTTTTACAAAGGTGTTGAATCATCTTTAGATACATCTCCACATAGATGGGGTTATCTGTGGGAGGGGCTCTTTGGTTCCTTCAGAACCATTCCTCCATTATAGTCTGTGCATAGGCACAGATCTGTTCTTGATGACATGGACTCAACATGTCATTCATTTGAAATAGGGACTCAATCTTGTCCTCTTCTTTGAATACCTCTTTGAGCTCAAGTGCTTGAATGTCAGAGGATTGAAGGGATATGTTTTCTATCCCTTCAGTGATAATATGTAAGCCACTTTCTTGTCTGAGTGGGCTTTCATGCCCTAACCATACATTATATAGTCGCTCTGTCAGCAAGATACTAGATAGAGGTCCTCCTGGTACCTCATAACATTCTGCTGGTGTTGGTCCAGCATTGATAAAAGCTAATCCTGCTTGTGACTCAGTGGGGTTCTCAGGTGTATGGACCTTATGCATGTCTATACTCTGATTGGTTGGCATCTCCATGGTGAGCATAGTGTCCCAGCATGTATTGTTGGTGTCATATAACACCATTGCATTATTATTTGCGTCTTTGAAATGACCTGGCAGGTGGCTTCCTTGAGAAGTCATCAAAAGCTCATTTTGTAAGGTAAAAGTTTTGTGTGGGGTTATTGTGGTGATATCACTGTCATTTTCAGCAATGACATAGCTACATGCATTTACATGTGCAATATGCAGGGTTATTGTAAAAAATGTAAGGCTTTGCCTTACAGATATTAGAACTAAACCTTACTTCACACCAAAGTACAATAAGTCCATGTCATATTGAGTATGTACTTGTAGTATAGATATAAGGTCAGCTCCCAAATAGGGATGCTGACTGGGATTACATGATATCATATTAGGTAATATGATGGTGAAGGAAGAGAAATCAGTATAATATATCTAATGATATATACAAGAAAAGAATGAGCAACAGAGGAATGAAATAAAGGCTATTGTAAGGGTACAACCCTTACACAAGCTTTGCACCCTTCTGGGCCTGTTCATCATGGAGGAACTTAAGACCAGCAGAAACAATTTGGCCATTACAAGTTGTGCAGTAGCAGGTAACAGATTTTTCAAAGTCAGGTCCAGGCATAATTTAGGAGAATAAACAGTCAAAATATAAGTCTTATATTAGATTATCAACACAAAGTTGTCATGATACCATAAGGTGTTGTTGGACAAGGAGGGCCTTGTACACTGTGAGGAGGCTCCACCACAATGAACATTGGCATGGAAATTGACAGTGCCAGGTAAACCAGCACACTGTTGCCAGAACAAGTCAAAGGTCAAGTGAGCAGAGGATGCAACTTGATGGAGGAATGAGCAGCTGTCATATTCAGTCACAGATAATGAGGGGTCACTTGCCTACACAACCCTGCTTTCTGCACCAGACCTTCTACTGCCACAATTCTTGTGGGAGTCAATTTTTTCCTGCTGTTATAGTATTGAAAAAGATTTTTTAAGGAACAAAGGTGGATGGACAATGAGGAACTTAGTGAGTGGGTTGTCACAACACATGATAAGTACATCAATCAGCTCTGAGCAGGTGAGAAATCTATGAGAGATCTGTGATGCCTGCTCACATTGGAAGCTGAGCAGGTGATGAAAGTGGCTAATATCAGCCTTCATCCACTCACCTCTTGATAGCTTATTCACTAGCTCTATCCCTCAGTCCTGTTGTATTTTAGTTCAACCAAGCATGATTCTCATCTTGTAGTCTCTGCAGTATGGATGTCTGCTGCAGTATCTGCTTGACCCTTAATTTGACTCACCTCTTTGACATTATCTTTAATCCATTCCACTTGCTCGAGACCTTGCAATGATATGCTGCATTATCAAGACTACAGATACAAGATGCAACTGTAGTATATTGTTCATTGTTCAACTTAGGGGTGCCAAAGTTAAGTTTTGTTCAGTTCAGACCTTCTTTGGCCTGAACCTGAACCTGAACTTTTTGAAAATGCTTGAACCTGAACCTGAACCAAACTGAACCTTCTTGAACTTGGTTCAGTCAGTTCAGTTCAGGTTCAAACAGGTTCAAACTTTGAACTTTTTTCAACTTTACTAAATACTTCCAAAAGTGACTTTTTCAATGTCTAACACTTAAAAATAGTTTCTTATAGTTAGAAAATAGACTATATATCTTTACACTAGATATAATAAAGACAGAACAGAGCAAGAGTACTGTTTCTACATATGTAGAATGTGTCTGGAAGGCATTGCTAATCAGTAGTTGACTGACAAAGCTAGCAAAATTGCTTCTCTATCCAGTACTCCTATCACCTTGGGTGGCAAACAAGTGTAAACAATCCCATCATTGTCTTTATCATTGAACACAGTCCCATCTGCCCTATTGATCTTGGACCCAAGTACCCCCCGCTGCTATGTCTGACCCCCTGGCTGCAAATCCAGAGGCACATGCTGATCTGTCAATGGCACACCTTGCTGCATCATCATCTTTCAACTGCCCTCCCCCCTGCACTCCCTCAGCCTCCTCTGGTGCTAGGATGAGTTCTGGCCCTGGAGAGAATGTCTCTGACATTGATCTTCTCAACCCCAGCTGTACACCTAGGATGGCCACCAGGACTGGTCGCGTTGTCCACTGTTATGGCAGGCAGCATGGACCATTGTATTCTAGTAGGTCTCACTTGGAATCTTCTGCTGCATCTTCTTCTGAGAAGAAGGGTTCATCCACTCCTTTGATTCCTTGTGCTCTCTTCCAGGAGAGCTCTTTATCTCAGGTGGCTGCCCAGCTGCCTAGTGCTTCTTTGGGGCCTACCCCTCTTGCACTTGATGAATCCTTCAGGCTTGATGCTAACTTTGAGGTGGTGAAGGTCTCCTTGTGTCATGCTCTGGAGTATATGTGACAGATGCATGATGCTAAGATGTCTGTTCCTTCTGACTTCATGAAGATGGCTGAGTTCACTGTCTATAATCCTTGGGCCTCCCTTGTTGCAGACTCTGAGGATGTGCTCATCTCTGAGTCAGTGTTTAATGCCATCATGGCCTTTTCCCCTCCCCCCAAGTCATCAGAGGACATTATCATGTGTGAGCCTACTGCTCTGCCTGTCAAGACTGTCTCTCCTCAGGTCACTGCTCAGGTTTCTGCCCCCTCTCCCCCTAGTGTCCCAGCTGGTGTGCCTGAGAATGCCTTAGCTGGACCTTCTGGGAATGTTCCTACTCTGCCACCTCCCAGGCCTCAGAAGCCACAGGGAATCAGGAAGGCAAAGACAAAGAAGACTGCCAAGTAGAAGATGCTCTCTAAGGGTGTCCCTCCCCTTGTGCCCACTGCTACTAAGCCTGGTACCAAGTCCTTCATGGCTGCTGCCATGGCTAAACCTGCTCCTGTGGTAGGCTCCTCTGGTTCTGTGGAAAACCTGGTCAATGTTGCCAGGTCATTCTCCAACCTCACTCCCTCTGCCATTATGGCCCTCCTACAGGCTGATCAGGCAGCTGCTTGCCCTCCCACTCCTGCTTCTGCAGTTGCGGGGTCCAAGTACCCCATCACACCTTCCACTCCCATGCCTCTTGTGAAGAAACCCAAGGCCACCACCTAGGGGTCTTCCAGGAAGCAAGTTCTTTTTGTCCTAGCTGATTCCACAGTCAGACCTAATCTCGAGGAGATTCCCTGCCTCCTCAACTGCTTTTTGGTGGATCACAATGTTGTTGGGTTCTGTGCAAAATCTGTGATGGTTGCTTATGGTGGCTAGTCTATTCTGACTAGTGACATTCCTTTGCTCAAGTAGCTCAATCTCATTCAAGAGTGGCTAACTAGGCACTTTACTCCTGTGGGCTGTGAGACCTACCTTCCTGCATCTAAGAGCTATCTCAAGCTCATTGACATTCATTTCCTGTGTGCTGATGGTGAGTACACATCCTCACAACATGTCAAGGAGGTTATGTGGCAGTCATCACTCTGCAACCACTTTGTCTTGGTAGGCCCCACTTGGGTGGTCTGCAACTCTCATGCATCAGACACAGTAACCACATACTTCAAAGTCTGGAACTCCCAGAGGGGCACTCATGCTGCTAACCTCATTGGGCATTCTCTTCAGTTCAGCCACTGGACTGTCAGGATTCTGGAGGCTAACACTAACCCTGGTGCCTTCTTGTGCCAGTGCTGCTGGACTTGGGGCCACTCATCTAAATCCTGCCATGCTAAGGTGCCTCAGTGCCCCTTGTGTGGTGGACCTCACTACCAGGATGGCCATCATGCCTTTGCTGGCTGTTGTAAGGGGAATTGCAGCCAGAGCATCCCTAAGACCCTAGAGGGCCAGCCTTGCACCCACCCCCCTTGCTATCTGAACTGTTGTCAGGCTCACACTGCTACCTCGAAGCAGTGCCCTTTTTGGTGCCACCAGTTTGATAAGGACTAGTTGTGTTCTTGTTATCAGGAGGTGCATTCTCATCATGCTGCTTGCTCTTCTAACTCTAACTCCTCTCCTTCTCATGTCTAGCGGCCCTATTGAGGCATTGTCTGGAGTAGTGAGGGATGTTTGGATATTTTCTCAGAATGTCAATAGGGATTATGGATATTTAGATATGTTACTTGATAATATCAAGGACTCTTTTGATGTTATTTTTGTTCAGGAGTCTCCTTGGAGGACTATTAGACAAACAGTATCAATGACCTTACCTGAGGGCAACAATGTTGTGGGCACTCCCAAGCACCCTGACTGGCTATATATGGTAAGACCTTCTACTAATAGCCACTCTCTATATATTATGGCATATGTCCATTGGCACTTAGCTCATCTCTGCCCCTCCATACAGCAGGACATTATTGACCACAGGGACATTTTTGTCCTCTCTCTCTTCACCTCGAAGGGCACTGTGAATTTCCTTAACATCTATTCTGATGATGCTCATACAGCTATCAACTTCCTTGCTTGGGAGGTTGATACTCTTCCCACTTTTGTTTACATGGGGGGTGACTTTAACTGTCACTCAGAGGTGTGGGATCTATCCTGCACCTCACATCTGCTGGTTGCACAATGCCTTTTGGAGTTCACTTCTGATGTTGAGCTTGAATGGGCCTATCCTTCTAATCCAGGGTTAACTCATGTTCCTCACAACCCTGATCTGGCTGGTTTCATGATCAATCTTGTTTTCACAGGGCCTTTGCCTGCACAGTCCAATCTTCCCAGATTGGATCTTGATCATTGTGGACCTTCAGACCATGTCCCAATCTCCACTCTCATTCCTATCTCTGAATCTGAGATTAGGATTTCTCGTATGGTGATTCCAAGGGATTCCCCAGAGGAACTGGGATTTCTTGTCAATCTTGCAACTGGTCTTAGGTCTCTTGATGTCAGGGACCTGTCTTCTCCTGATCAGATTGAGGCAGCTGCTACAGCAATTGCTGAAGTCTTCTTCTCTGCATGGAATACCCATACTAAGAAGGTTATTATCATAGCATGTTCTAAGTCCTGGTGGAATGATGTATATACACAGGCTCTCACCAGATATTGGGCATCCAGGGACCCTGCTCACTGGAAACTGTTCTACAAGGCCTCTTGCCAAGCTAAGCAGTGCTTCTTTGATGCTCACATTGAGGAGGTGGCCACTGAGAATAAATAGCTCTGGAACCTTATGGCCTGGGTCAGATCCCACCAGCTCCTGCCTTATGAGGCTATCTTATACAGGGGGGAGTCTTGCCATGATATGGATGTCCTGTGGAGGGCACTTGACAAGACCTACAATGCCGCCTCCAGGCAGCCTTGTAATCCATCTGTTTTGGAGGAGCTGGCCCTGCTGCGTGAGTGGGACTGGGTTCCTTTTTTGGGACTGAAAGTGATGGAGACACTTCATGCCTGTTTATTACATTCATTCCCTGGCCCAGACCACATTACATGGGTCCATTTGAAGGAGGTTCTCTCAGATAACATCATCCTTGGGAAGTTCCTTCAACTGGCCAATGCCTGCCTTGAGGTTGGGTGCTGGCCCTCTCATTTCAAGGAATCAGTTTCCATAGTTATTCCTAAACCAGATAAACCCTTCTATTTTATGCCCAAGTCATTTCAGCCCATTATGCTGCTGAAAACAATTGGGAAGCTTATTGAGAAGATGCTTTCTGTGTGTCTTCAATTTGATGGCATCAAGTATGGCATCTTTCATTCTAACTAGCTAGGCAGTATTCAACAGAGGTCGACCAAGGATGCTAGTTTATTCCTCACTCATCTCATTAAGGCAGGCTAGGCTAGAGGACTCAAGATGAGTATTGTCACTTTTGACATTACTCAGTTCTTTCCATCATTGAACCATGATATGCTCATGGCCATATTGTCCAGACAGGGTTTTTCTATGAACATCTGCAGGTTCTTTGCTTCTTTTCTTGTTGGGCAGAGGATGAAGTACCTTTGGAACTCCTCCTCCTCCAAGTACTATTCTGCTGATATGGGCATTGGCCAGAGGTCTGCCCTGTCCCCTATCTTGTCCACTCTGTATTTAGCTCCAGTAATTAAGCTATTTGACTTGTGGGCATCTCACCTTGAATGCAATGTCCTCTCTTATGTTGATGATGGTACCCTCATCATACAAGCTAGGGAGCTTGCTGACAATCTCATTTGTCTCAGGCCGGCCTATGGATTTGTTTATGAGTTGTTTGTCATGTTCAGACTTGTGCTGGAGCACAATAAGTCTGAGCTCTTTCATTTCTCTCATCATAAAAATGACAATAAGCCACCCATTGATTTAGGCTATGCCCCTTACACAGGCAATTCTCCTTTACACTCTAAAACCTTCTGGAGGTATTTGGGTTTTTATTTTGACTGCCAGCTTACTTTTCATGAGCATGTGCAGTATTACTCAACTAAGGCTATATCCACAGTTTGTGCTATGGGTATGCTGGGCAACTCACTAAGGGGTCTCTCCCCTAAGCAAAAGCATTTGCTGTACAGGTCTTGCATGGTATCTATTGCCACATATGGCTTTCGTCTTTGGTGTCACAGCCTTCACCCCCATAAGGCTCATCTTGTCTCTCTCAACAAGATGCAGCATAGAGCTGCTATCTGGATTATGGGTGCTTTTTGCACCTCCTCATCAGGTGGGGTTGAGGTGCTTGTTGGTCTCATCCCCATGCATTACATCTTTGCAAGTTGAGGGTGGATGCAGCATATTGTGTCCTCATGCTTTCTTCCACCCACTCCACCAGACAGTTTCTGGGGACTAGGGACTTTTCTGGTACTGATCCTCATTGCTACCATTTTACAAGGCTGGGTTGCTCTATCAAGAAGGTCTAGTCTGCTATTGTGGATACTCTTTCATATCTTAGCCTTCCTGTTACCCTGGAGTTCTTTGATACTGATGCACTGGAGGCATGCCTGGGGCGGCATCTTATGGACCAGTTTACAGACCAGGTACAGGTCACTGAGTTCTCCCCTTGTAAGGAGGATGTTAATGTCCTGTGTATTATCAATGTGGAGCTTGACAGAGTGATGGCATTGGATGACTGTGTTGTTGTGGCCACGGATGCATCAGTGGGCCATGACAGGGCTTATCAGGCTGTTTCAGCAGCTTGGGTTTGGGCAGGGGGCATGCCAGTTTGGCAGATGCACTAGTCTATGGGCAGAGTTACTGCTCCTGATGTGGAACTCCATGTTATTCATATGGGTATCTTCGCTGCATGCATGCAGGAAGGTGCTCATCATGTTGTCCTGTTCACTGACCATCCAGCTTCAGCTAGGACAGTGGACCCCTCTGTTAGCAGCAGGCAGGCTTAGGCCTTGCTCATCTGTCATCATCTTGCTAGGTGGCTTGAGGAGGATCCCTTTCACACCTTTGCCTTTGTACAGGTCTGCTCCTCTTTGGAGTGGCTGTTGCATCACATGGTCCATAGGTATGCTGTGGACCCTGCTGCCTGAGAGTTGGTAGGGAATCATCCCTTTACCACTCTTAACTATCTATGTACAGCTGAGGCTCAGGCTTGTCATGATGAGTGGACTAGGCAGTTTGCTTGTTTGAGCTCCTCTGGGAGAGACTTGTTGTACCTTACTGATAAAAGGGGCAAGTATATGACACCCATGTACCTCTTGGGAGGTATATGGCTTAAGCATCTGCATGATTCCCCATACTGCACATGTGTGTGTAGGGTGGTTCTTAATCATGCTCCAATTGGGGAGTTTAGACATCAGTTTAATCTCTCCCATGATCACTCTTGCCCTTGTGGGTCCACCAATTAGCAGACTCATGAGCACATGTTGACCAAGTACAGTGACTTCGGTGACCCACAGTGCTTTTCTAAATGCTGGAAAAAGTTGTTGGATTTCTGCAAGGAGAACCCTCAGGTGTTCTCCTTTGCACATCTCTCTGGGGGATAACAATAGCATGGCCACCCTTTGGCAGTTGCTGGGTTTCTCAGGGCTCCTGGCCTTGGGGGGTCTGGCATTGGCAGCTGATGAGGGCTGTGCTAGCTTGGTCTTAGTGCATAGTGTCAGTAGGGGATGCTGTGGGCACAGGCGTATTACCTGCTTATCTGTTCATCTTTGGGTGGAGGGAGGGCTTATCTTTTGGTGCAAGCTGCCATACTCAGCTAAGCTGTGGGAGATTTCTCTCTTTTGGGGTCTTTCATAGATTATTGTAGGTACTTCTTGTATTTGCGACTGGACTGCTATCGTGCACCAGTATACAAATTTAAGAATTTTTTTTAAAAAAAAAAGACTGACAAAGCTAGATATAATGACTTATTAGTCAAACTTTACTTTAAGTTATTTAGTGTAGTGGATAATAGGTTTTTGGTGATTGTCTGATTTAGTAACAGAAGGTTGTGGGTTCAATCCTTGTTAGTGTCATATTTTTAAATTACATTTGTTATCCAAGTTATTCCTTCATAATTATTTTATATATTTAATAATAATATTAATTATATTAGTTGGACACTTATAATAATGAATAAACAACTAAAAAGAGCAACAATCTTAACTAATTTGTATAGATTATATAATCAGTTCAATGCAGTTCAAACAGGTTCAAACAAGTTCAGCCAACCTCCTCTAAGGCTGAACCTTGAACTGAACTTTTTTGCAAAAGCTTGAACCTGAACTTGAACTGAACTTTGGCACCCCTAGTTCAACTATCTTGGTCCATAATCCATCTTCCACTAACAATACAGTAAGTCTGTCTAGACTATTCTCTCATAAATCTCTATCTTTAAAACTAGCTCTTGCCTTAGCAAAAGGACTCCTTTCTCTTCTTTAGGCTGTATTAGATGACTTCATATGTGTTCTATTTGTCTAACCTTTATTTTTTCCTATGACAGTTCTTCAGTGTACTATGAATTAAGTCAAATGTCACCCAATCATCCTTATACTATGTTAGCTTAGGAAATGTTATCTTAATCTGTAGTTAAATTAGAAAAATGTATTGCCAATGTTTTTTGTCTCACCTCAGCCACAAGTTGAGATAGTCTTTTTAGATCTTGCTTGCTGAAAGGCTGACAATTTTCTAAGCAAGCATCTATACAGTTTTGGACAAACTCCTACTTGTTGTTTAATAACATATACTAGTTCATAACAGGATAGTGCATACCTGAACTGTCCTGTAATCTTCTTTTTCCCATGTGAGTATAGCACACAGGCTATATCCTCCTCTACCAGGTCTTCTGAGCTCTCCTCATAGTCTGAAAACAATCTTCTATGTAGTTCTCATTCCTTATACTCTGTCTCCCTTCTCAACAAAGTACTCTGATCAAAGAGTTATGTGTGACTTGGTGCTGTGTTATTCTGTGTATGCTATGTGGAGAGTAGTATGGACTCAAGCCATTGTGAATATTTGTGCACTTCTCAGTATGTGGCTTTTCAAGAAATACTCTACATATCTTGAATGTCTGTTTCTAACTAACCTGATGTATCACCTTTATTTCTCAACAAATTGCCTTTTGTTCTTTACAAGAACAGGTACTTCTTGTACATATGATTTTATAAATGATTTCATAGTAACTGGGCACTAAAATTGGAACAATTATCTTTCATGAATATAAAGTCAAAGCCTCTGTCATAGTGGGATCAACATCAATGTCAATATCTCTAGAAACAGCTAAACTACCCTAGGTGTGTCTTCTATCCTTTGCTCCACTGCTTCACAAAACTGATGAACTCAGTTTTATCATATCCAAACTTTTAATAGCTATACAAGACCTATCAATGTTGTGAAGCTAAACTCTGATGGGATTCATCTTGTGGGGGACTCTCCCTTCACAACCCTCAATTATATTCACATGGCTGAGGCTCAGGCCTGTCGTGACGAGTGGACTAGGCAGTTCACTTCATTGAGCTCCTCCGGGAGAGACTTCTTGCACCTTACTGATGTTAGGGGCAAGTGCTTGATGCCCACCTACCTCTCTGGGGGTACGTGGCTTAAGTACCTGCATGATTCTCTGACCTGTGCAAGGGTTTGCCAGGCGGTTTTGAAGCATGCGCCTATCAGGGAGTTTAGATGCCAGTTTAAGCTCGCTGATGATTATTCTTGTCCTTGCGGGTCTGCTTGTTTGCAGACTCATGAGCATATATTGACCAAGTGTACTGACTTTGGCCCCCCTCGGCCCTTTCCCAAGCTTTGGGAGGGGTTGCTTGAGTTTTGCAAGGAGAACCCTAGGGTGTTCTCCTTTGTGCACCTCCCTGGAGGATAAGAATGGCACAGCCACTCTTTGGCAGTCGCTGGGTTTCCTGGGGGCCTGTTTTGGGTCTTCAGGGGGTCTGGCATTGGCAGCTGATGGGGGCTGTGCTAGCTGCTCCTTAGCGCTCATTCCCCACATTGTGCGGGGCTGAGGGAAATGGACTCTACCTGCTCTTCGTCCACCCCTGGGTGTAGGAAGGGTGTGTCTTCAGTGTAGGCTGCCATGTTCAGCTGAGCTGGGGGGATTTGTTCTTCATTAAAAACCAAACAAAACCCCCCCAAAAAAAAAAACAAAAAAAAAAAAAAAAAAAAAAAGATGGGATTCATCTTGTGAGTGGGGGTGAGTACAATCAACTATACCATGAATGCACAACTCTCATGCTTCTGGCTAGGGGATGACTGTAAAATTGGCATATAGAGCCTTCAGGATAGAGCAAGGCATGAGCCTCTTTGGTCAGCATACACTCCCAATCATGGTGCTGTTTGTAGCACCATCTGGACTTCATTTGTAGGAGATATTACATCTATATTTCTGGTCTTTGAATGTGCTGATGGTTCTATCCATGTATATTGCCAAGTGGATAAGTAGAATTATGGCTTTGTTTCCAAAATTGGTGTATATAGTGATGTGATTGAAGACCTTGCTTTTGACCCTAATCATGGTTGCTTGGCAAGTATTAGTGGTAGACAACTTATTCTATAGAACATTACAAACCAAGGTAAGTTATTGTGAATACTCTGTTGCTGGTATCAACATTACATCTTAATCTCAGGTGCTCTGACCCAAATGGTAGTTGTATCTCCTCGGGACTCTATGTCTTGTTGAGTTAAATTCTTTGAGTCTGGTGCAAGTGTAGTTATTTCCTTTCTCTAATTCCATGAGCTGTAAGTGTTATTCTAGCTTGCTTAGTACTTGTCTGACAGTTCTTTACAGACTGGTCTATGATATGGAGCCTTAGACAATGAAGGGTAATTACATTCTCCCTATAAGAATGTAAGTGCTACAACTTGAAATATCATCAATAGACTTTGAGATATCCCTCTTGCAGTGGATATGCTGCCATCGGATGCATACAACAAACAATCCTGATATTAAATCTTGCTACTGAAGTTGATACATATATATAATCTCCCTTCTACTAAGCCTATCAAAGTACTGCATTATTTTGTTCATCAAAATATCTCTCTCTTAGTGACTGCTGCCCTCAGAGATTCTTTAGTGATTATTGGAAGTGATGATGGGACTGTTTACATCTTTGACCAGAGAACTGGGTCACTGATGACTACACTTTACCATAGTCCCAGTGAGTGCCATAACTTCTATTTGCCTTTCTAACTATCCTAACTTCTTTCAATAGTCAGAACCCTTGTTCAAGTTGTGGATATATGTGTCCAATCACTCAAGCTATACTGAACCTGAGGGCTTTCTAGACTGTTTCAAATGATAAGGATTGCTTACTGGCCTCAGCAACTAGTGATGAAAGAGTAACAACCTTTGAAATCAAAATTTGGAGTACCCAAGTTCATATTTGTTGCTTGACTTCACTCTTTTTTCACAAGTTTGCATATCAGGATCCCTATCAAACCCATCAAACTTGAATGGATCAGACCTTAGTATATGCTATTTGCTTTATCAATCTTGTACAGCAGTCCTGAAGGCACCTACTTGGTTCCTTCATCATTTTCCTTGCTCAGCATATGCTGTTAAGGTGTTTTCAGTGATGCCTTTGTAGTTTCAGAGTTATTATTCATCTTGTATATATACAACATTAGACTATACATACAATATGAAGGTAATCTCCAGGCTTATGCAACAGCTGTTGTATATCCCCTCCATCAAGGTAATGAGGTGAATACTTTGTGAAGAAAGGGCAATATGTTTTTGGTGAGATTATCTTTGTTTCAAAGTTAGATAAACTTTGAATTCACGATGGAGGAAAATACCTAAAATGGTCTCTTCAATCATTGTGTAAGAAGCAAGAGATTAAGGTTGCTATTGTCATCTAGATCAAATTTCATATCCTCAATATACCTCCATGCTTAAGGCAAGTCAAAGACTCTGATTTTTACTGTTATAGAACACTGTATCCAAGCTGCTCATTGTTATCTACCATCTTCTCCATTTTTGCAGCATGTGATCTCTCCCCTATGTCCTGACTCCTTTGATTGAAGTCTATTGTAACCAACAGATTCTCCTCCAGGCAAATCTCCATGTCTTCTTTGATTGGTAGTCCTTCATTGTCAATCTATATTTTCTCAATGGTAGTACTTCTTTTCAAGACCTGAGAGTCATCCAGAGTTTCTTTGCAGTTGGATGACTGTCTCCATTTCAGACTATCATATTTCTGCCTTGCATGCTAGAGGGGGATGTCATGATCTAGACTAGTAATACAAGTTTGAGGAATGCCTCTTCTTTCATTTTTTTTTTTTTTTATACTCAAAAATTTGTATACCAGTGCACAATAGCAGTCCAGTCCCTGGTTAGTAGCCAAGGGTACTGTTATAAGTGTACAACCAAAAATGACTACAAAAACGCATAACAGGTTGAAACTACATAAAGGTCCATCATGATCAGTGTCCAACAAATGCATACTACCTACTAAATTTGGATCACAGCCTATGTCAATATTTCAGTTTCAGTGGCAACGGCCAAGCATGCACCTACCCTTGCACTCAGCCTCTGCTGTCTTCTGGGAAATCTCCTGGAACACCTCCTACAAGTCCAAGAGGGCTGACTTTTCAGCCAACTATACCCAGTCAAAGCAGTGGCACCAGAATGGGCACCATCAGTCAGAAGTGCTGTGATCCCCTTTACAGTTCACACAACACCTAGCATGTGGGCATGGGGCTCCCATGGGGGTCAGTTCCTGGGGCAGCTTCACAGAGGGGTTACCCCTGCAGTAGAAAGCATGGTTATGGTGACCAGCCTCAGTATGAGGACCAGCACACAGGGGACATTGGGGGGCCTGAGAATGACAGGTGCAAGTGAAGTGTCCCCTGTGCCAGCAATGCTGACACAAAGGGATGCCAGAGTGAGAGTGGGCCACACACACAAAGCACAAGGCCAGGCTAAACTAAAAGGAAGAACCAATTAAGTGCTTAGCAGTAGCACCTGACTGGGAGTTGAGCATGTCAAACCACACTATGGTGGTATTGGCACATTGGGAATTGTGCATAATCTGAGGGCTATTTGCAAGAGTGAAAAGGCTAGCCATGTGGGACCTCCCTATGACTGCCTGAACATCATCAGCAGTGATCTGCTCTGCTGGCCATCTGTCTTAAAGAAGGGAACATCCATGATCTTGAGATAGGATCATGAATGCAGAAGAGCTGCCTCAACCCCACCCTCAGCAAGGAAGAGGAGGCAAGAGACACCAGCCTTTACCAGGTCTATTTCACTCTGAGAAGCAACACGACAAGTAAGGAGGGAAATCCCCCCATATACAAAGTGGCATGAGTCAACCTAAAGGTTACTCTTACTGAGAGAACAATTGGCAGCACCCACCAGAGCTGGGAGCTGTGAGGAGAAGGGGAGGGAGTCAATCTTGACAAGGACCTGCTGCCAGGAGAGACCAAGAACAGTGGACTTGATCTTCTGCTTAAGAGCAGTAAGTGGGACAGAAGCCTGATGCATCATGATGATGCACTCAGAAGGGAGGTCAGGGACCATCTTGGCCAAATTGACCAAAGATGTCACATCATGAACAGTGTCAGCATAACTATGCTTAACACTAGAGGAAGGAGGGGGATGCTTGGTAGACTGAGCAGGCCAGGGAGGAGGAGCAGGCTTGGGAGCCAGGAGGGGATGGGCAGTGGCCTCTAAAGGAGGGCCACACACTGAAGCAGAGGAGGGAGAAGCAGCTGAGTCAGCTGTTCCATGGGTTGGAAGGGGATGCTACAGGGCGTCACAAGGAAGTATGTCATGCAAGGCCAAAGCCAAGGTGGATGCATCAGAAGAGCCATCAAAGGGCAGAACATGTCCTTGAGCAGCAAATATATGCCCTGCTGTAACAGACAGAGCATGCACAAAGTGCATAAGATCCCAAGGGTCAGACCAAGGCTTACCAGCCAGGGCCATGAGCAAGTCATTGAGAGAGGTGACCCTATCCACCAAACCAGTGAAAGGGCCAGCAGACAGCCAGGAGACAGCAGCCAAAGGGCAGAGACGAGGAGCAAAAGCACTCACTTCTGGAGAAAGACCACCAGTAACTGGGGAAGGAGAGACTGGGGGAGCAGGAGTGGTTGAGCATGATGCAGAAGGTGCTAGGCAGGCAGGAGGGGGCATGAGCTCAGCAGCAACTGAGCTATGCTTCTTTTTGCCTTTGTCCTTATGAGGGACAGGCATGACAGAATCAGGTGGCCCAGCAGGGAGGACTGATGCATGAGGAGTAGAGGGGCCCACCGTTTCAGCATCACCCTCCTGCAACAGAGTAGGGCTCAACATCTCAGCCTCTGACTCAACTTCAACATCCTTATCCCAAGAATGATTCTTCAAACTGTGTATATACACTGACTTATCGTCAGACATAGCAAATACAGGAGCATGGCCAACACCTAGATGATGGTGGTATGTAGGAAAGAAGGGATGGAAGAATGCCTCTTCAAGAGTATCAATAAACTTTTCTTTAATAAACTGATTATTTGTCTATTTTCCAGTAGGAACAACTGTGAGCTTTCAATTACTGCAGAGTGCCTGAAGCTCTGACTGTTGGAATGCTTTGAGGAATGGTATCTTGCCTTCATCAAGTTTGCATCTAGCATACTTGATCTTGCTTGCTTGACTTGATTGTGAGTGTGGCATAGTGTATTAGCATCAGAAAAATACCAGATTATATATTACTAGATATACCTTGACTCAAATCACCAGATTTCAATTGGAGTGAGTCTTCCATCAGTCAAATTCTCAAAAGACTATGGGACTAAAAGGACTAAGATATTGACACACTTTCTCTGGATTTTAAGGCTTCAATGTGATTGATGTATTTCTACTCTGTCCTAAGCCAAAAACATGTAATACAATCAAATACAAACCCTGCTTAAAGACTTCATACATTTTTTTCATGTGAATTATGTTTTTCTGAGCAGTTTGGTGGCCTCTTTTTTGAGCTACATATATAGTAGCTATCAGTGGACTTTTTCTCCCCTTCTTCCAACTTTTGCTTTGTCTCCAAGCCTATCCCCACTGTGACTGTGTTGTTCTTTACTATCTCCATTGTAATGGCCACTACTCTACCCCTTTCACCCCTTCTCACCTCTGAAGTTTTGTCTCAGAGCATTACTAGAGCTGTACCAACACCTCACCTCACTCCTCAACAAATATCTATAGGCAATTTCACAGACACTCCCATCAGTACTGACTCAGATGCTATAGATCATGACCCCTCAATCCCAGTATGCATCAAATGCCACTTTGCCCATGCTATGCCCACATATTATGCTGTGTTCAATCTTATGTTGATCTTTGCACCATCACTGTCTGGCTCCATCCAAACCCACTTGACTCTCTTGAGTGGGATAGGACCACTTTTGGAAAATGGACTAGTGTGTTTTGTTACTGAAAATTTTATTTAACACACTAGTTTCTGACTTTTTCAATAGGTCATCACAGTTATATTGCCAACACCACTGTCATAGCAGATGATGGCAGCAGTATCTCTTTGTCTATTGATGATCCTGAGGCTTTGCCCCCCTTCACTGGTTCAACTATTCCTGCAAATACTGTTTTTTCCACTGACTCTGGAATATGTATCTATATGGAATCTGATATTTATGTTGTTGTTGATTGAGATTCTTCAATTTCATAGTGATTTTGCTTCTTTCTTTTTTAATATCTTCAGAACCTGAATATGCCTAGAATACTACTCTACATGTAGACATAGCATGACAACTCTCATGTCTTAGTTGATTGAGATTCTTCAATTTTATAGTGATTTTGCTTCTTTCTTTTTTTAATATCTTTGGAACCTGAATAAGTCTAGAACACTACTCTATGTGCAACATGACAAACCTCATGTCTTGATCAATCTTCTTACAGACATAGAGATCTTCAATATAGAAAAATATGTAATTTAGGTTTTTTCTGATGTACTATGCACCAATGTATAACAATGTATCTATAACTTACTCATTTCTACTCAGCTCTGGATTTCTTCTTCATTTTCTTCAGCTCAGACTTAATAATTAATCTAGTTACCCAATTGTTCTCAAACTGGGTGAGGATCAGGTGACTGTCATTTGCCTGTAATACTTTAACCCTC
The DNA here is from genome assembly GCA_001563735.1 of Leucoagaricus sp. SymC.cos. NCBI lineage: Eukaryota > Fungi > Basidiomycota > Agaricomycetes > Agaricales > Agaricaceae > Leucoagaricus > Leucoagaricus sp. SymC.cos. The sequence goes on along the minus strand of KQ962253.1, from coordinate 21,335 downwards.
AGAGACAGAAACTGACAGTGTGTCATACCTTGGTACAAATTTGGACAATCTTTGTTTTGTCTTGCTTGTTGAATAATATTACCCCATCCAAATTTGCAGAAATAAGGGGCTAAATGATTTCCTGTGTACAATAGCCAATCTCATATGAGCTAAGTAGCAGTACAGACAAGCAGAACAGCTGACCAAGATTTTGTTGTACATCTCATCATCAATACCCAGCTCCCATTGTGCAACTGCATTCCAGGTGATTTTTGATAGTTTCTTGATAATGTTAGATGTTGCATGACTCTCATACAATTTACTTGAGTGCCCAACAAAGATTTGTCTGAGTGTGATAGGGAGGGAACTCATACCATGATCCAGAGAGAATTTGCAGCAAAGGCTGATAGGAGGAAACCTGTGCTGAATGCAAGTTTCCTTTGAGCTACAGGCTGGGGACATGTTGTGATGAGGGAAAACAAAGAGAACAATACTGCAATTAAAAGTCAGATAGTTCAATTGTTGGCTCCAGCAAGCTGACATGGATCATTGTAATCTTGCACCTGCACCCAAGTGAATTGAACAAAAAGATGGCATGTAATTGAAATAATAAACAGAATGAATGGAAGAATAACCCAATCTACAGTCATAGCACCATTGTCTCCCTGCCAAAATGCTTCCATTTGCCTTGACACTAGTAAATTATAAAATCTCGGACAATGAGCCTCATTGGAAGATGATAAGTAACTTCTTACTGGCTTAATCCTTCTTGCAATACTCTGCATGAGAACAATACACAATATGACCAACATCCTCTTGTAAGTCACAATTCAGAACCATGTTGAACACCATCAAGATGGCCTTAAATATAGTATTTCCATACTACAGCTGCAAACAGAAGACAGAAGACAACCTTACCCACTACAATGTGAAGAAATTGAGATCTGTAAGTTAGTGTCTGGAATATACAATGTTAGCAACTCAGAAGCTTTGTTAGATTAATAGTGAACAGAACTCTATCAAGTCATTCAAAAGGGCTAGTGTACTAGAACTTGCAGTATGTTAATAGAGATATCTGATTGCATGATCTCAGACTTAGCAGAGCTGTTCATTAGGCCAGAAATAACCTATCCACCATGGCCTCATTTAATCAGGCCAAAGCAACAAAAGCTCTGGAAAGTCACTTTCAATAATTGCATGGAATACCTCATTAACCTCCCCAAAGATTTGATCACTTTTGCACCTACCTGATGAGCTCTTGCTCAAGATTTTATCAGAAATTGATGACCAGATGTTGGTAAATCTGATGCACAGTAGTGAGAGATACATTAGGTGTGGGAGAGAGTTGTATATGCAAAGGCTTGAGGAAAGAAAGATCTTGGTTCATGATTGCATCAATCATGCACCCAAGATCATCTTGACAAGCAACCTAAGCTATGCTGATATGACATTTCTCTACTATTTTCTGCATTTGCTGAAGGTTGGGATTGAGGTTAATACCTAGACATTACTCTTCAGAAATGAAAGCATATGTAAAATCATACATAACATACTCTAGATCAACCACCTGTATGTTAAGCTTCATGCTGATGAGCTCAATCTCATGGAGGAGTGCTGATATGTTCCAGCTTTTAGAAATCTCTGGAAAGCTGCAGCAAACAAGGTTATTTCCAAAGTCTAGCTCTAACTCAACCATCTCAGCCTTCTCTCCTGGCCATCTCTTTCTCCATATTCTCCAGAACTGATTGTCATGCCACACAAGACATTTAGTGATAGTCCACCTCTTTGAGCTGAAAGTGTGGAATTCAGTACAATATTCACAAATTGTGATCATAAAATGGTGGACGTAATTATCCTACTCTTACACAGCCAATTGACAAGCTCCTTGTGGATTGATTTCACTCCCCATCACAAGTCACTGAAGTGGAATATGATCCAATTTGAACCACTACACACTCTGTACATCTGCAGTGAGAACTACATCAACATCTGTTCTTCCTTTCTAATACATCATCACACATTGTCTTTTATCAGTACAGTTACTCCATTTCTGCACTCAGGCATCTGGCCAACACCCACATGCAACCATCACCCATTGAATGTTGTTCCTCATAATCTCCATAGCCTATCAACATCATCACACTTTAGATAGGAGATATGCACAGGATCTCTGAGCCTTCGATGGCTCAATATCTCTACATGAGAGCCTCTGGATCTTGACAATTTCTTTTCTGGAAGTGAAGCTGACTCACTAGCCTTTGCAAAAAGGTCCACTCATTGACCAAGATATTAAAGCACATTCATCCAATATGGCTTCTTAAGACAATGGTTTATATTGAATTCTCTGATGGTCTCACAAAGCACTGTCACATGGCTGGCCAGAAATGGCCTTGCACATGTTCACTATGCATTGATGGGATAGATCAGCTGTCAAAAATGGTATTTAAGGTTGATTGTCTGACACCATCAGTTCAGGTATGTTATTTACTTGAGAGATAGAGTACTTATACTTATGAACAAATAACTTTAAAGACTATTTGAAGTGTTTAGTTGCAGACCTTTCTTCCTTGCAAATGATGCAGATATCTGCAACACAATACAAGACTTTAGTTGATGAAGAGCAGGAGTTTGTGAATGGATTGAAGGTAATTTTGGGATAAATAGAGACTGTAGAGACAGAGAAGTAGATGTGGAGATTAGATGGCATGACACCATGTATCTTTTCATGATTTGTTAGTGCACTGTTTGATCAAATTTGTATAATCATACACACCAGCTTACAATTAGCTTATGGCCTGTGAATCATGGTATTATTATGTGTCATCTCACAAACAATATTAAGAAAATAGTGAACTAGCTAGCTAAGAATCCATGGCTGAGTGTTCTAGTAGAAGATAAACTGGATGCCTAATAAGGAGTTATGGGATCATTGTTGAGAGTACACACAGGGAGGAATGAGAGAATACTATGTAGCAGATCTAGAAAGGAGTAGGTTAGAGTATATTGGCAATTTCCTAAGATTATTAATATCTGAGCAACAAAACTCATTGAATGGATTGGCCAGACTAAGGTAAGAACAAGGAGGGCCTTATGCACTGTGAGGAGGCTCCACCACAATGAATATTGGCATAGAAATCAACAGTGCCAGATAAACCAGCACACTGTCACCAGAGCAAGTTGAAGGTTAAGTGAGTAGGGGATGCAACTTGATGGAGGAATGAGCAGCTGTCATATTTAGTCACAGATAATAAGGGGTCACTCATCTGCATAACCCCACTTTCTGCACCAGACCTTCTACTCCCACAATTCTTGCAGGAGTCAATTTTTTCCTGCTATTGGGAGCTAAGTAGGTGACAAAAGTGACTGATATCAGCCTTCACCTGCTCACCTCTTGATAGCTTATTCACTAGCTCTATCTCTCAGTCCTGTTATGTTTTGGTTCAACTGAGCATGATTCTTGTCTTGTAGTCTCTGTAGTATAGATGTCCACTGCAGTATCTGCTTGACCCTTGACTCAACTTGCCTCCTTGACATTGTCTTCAATCTGTTCTCCTTGCTTGAGACCTTGCAATGATATGCTGCATTATCAAGACTACAGACACAAGACATGACTATAGTACATTGTTTATTGTTCAGCTATCTTGGTCCATGATCCATCTCCCACTAACAATAAGTCTGTCTAGACTATTTTCTCATAAATCTCTGTCTTTGAAACTAAGCCCTTACCCCCAATAAAGGTATACCTGCACTTTTCTCACAAGTCATTCACATTACAGCTCCAGGCCCTAAATTGTAATGGCTTGGGATGAGAAACTACTGCTTGACCCTTCTGTCTCCAACCCATCATAAAAAATATCTTATACACTGTGTCAATACTGAAAAATATCTGGTCTACTCCTTCCATCCTAATCCAGATGACTGCATGGATCAGTAAAACTAAAATTACCATGGTGAGCACATGAGCTAGTGAAATTGCCCCCATGACATTCAAGATTTTCTTCAGTTGTTGAGCCTTTTGTCCTTGTTAATATGCCACAATGTTATAATCTAGCTGTATCTACTTACTTGCTTTTCTATCTTCCAGACCTTAATTTGCACAACCATCTCTGAGCCTCCTGTTGATCCAGTTCCAGTTGCAGCCCAGAAATGACTGTTGCTTTCTTGTACCTATCAAAGTAAGCATCCTTTGTTATGAGCATTGATTTGAGAACTAACTGCTACAATTTGTACAAGCCTCTGGAAGGAATCAGCCCCTCCAGTTTGAATCTTCCCATGAGGCTGTCTCTGCCACATCTCCAATGTTCCAGCCTGTGAGGTAGCATTTGCCCATCTTTCTCAAATATTTCAGTGACCTCTTAGTCTGTTCCCCCAAGGATGGTAGATCCACTGATTGCCACCAAGAGTGGAATACCTCTGTGAGTAACTTTGTGATTGAAGATTGTTGCTAGAATCTGAACTGGCCTCCTTTTGAGGGGAAGTGCATAGACCTCCAACCCCATCTTTAGCATTAATACAACCAACATCTCACTATCTGCTGAAAAAGACATATGACTGCTAGAATAATGTAAGTTATGGCTATAGATGGAGATGAGCTTCTTACATTGGTGTTGGCAACTTTGTTGACCATGTGATACTCCAGGGATTGACCTGGTAAATTCTTCTAGAGAGGCCCCTCAGTTTTTTTCACAAGTACTAATCAATTGACTTACAACTCTTGTGGTTCTATGAAACCTATGATGATCTGCTGCCCATCTTTCACAAACCCTACACCCCTCAGTATGTACTGGTCCTTACACTATTGACATGCAATCTCAATGAGCTACCTTTAGAACAGGATTGTCAGGTATGAAAGTAAAAGAGAGACTATGTGACTAACTCTGTTCATTAATCTCAAACACTTTGATGCCTTCTCTAGATACCACAGTGATGCAATGACTACTCAGGTCATATGTGAGCTCCTCAATTGGTACATTGAATGACTATTGGTTATCTGAAATGTGAAATTTCTGAGTCAACCATTAATGTAAGCTTGGTATCACAAGGCAGCTAAGAGCACATATCTTGGATGGTGAAGGTTCTTTTAGATAGAAAAAGAGTCCCATCTACACAGCTGAAAATAAAGGCTAATCTTTTAATTAAATCTAGTAGAGTCTATACTATAGAGATGACTGGACCTTGTAATGGAACCACAAAGGCTTGGTAGTGTTGAGGGGATTTCAGGTTCTATATAATAGCAGTTGCATCATTTCCTTGTGATTCATGAGCCTCCTTCTTAAGTACTTTGTACAAATACTTACTGCCACTCAGTAGCTTTGAGCAGTCTGGACTCAATCTCAGTACATTGACTACATGTGTATAGTATGACAAAGTATGTTCTAACTTCCTGTATATTAGCTAATATTTTATTCTTAACAATGGCACTCATAGTTGAACAAAATTCTATTAGTAAGATAGTTGGGGTAGATTTCAGAGTTTCTAGATTGTCTCTGCTTTAACACATACACATCATTTAAGTATGCCACTAGATGCTGTTGTTAAGTAAACATGTCTTTGTTTCTTTATTTTCTCTCAGCTTTTGTCCTTTAGCATATAGACATATTTGTAAAGCCTGATAACAGCTGTTGCTAAGCCAATAGCATAGTTAATGATCCACATTGATGTGATCAACTTATTTCTTTGGTCAATTTGATATTAGCCCTCTTTGCCAACTATTGTTATTATTAGGTGTCTAGTCTAAATTCTTAATGATTAGTTCAAAGTTATATTTAACTCAATTGTACACAGACATATATAGGTGACTAATACATTGCCAATGCTATCTCACATCTTCCACTGCAATATGTCTGACACTTCTCCCCAGATTATCAAGCTTGTTCAAGCTTGTCTTTTCTACCTTATAACAAATCCAACTCTTTTTAAGCCACTTGCAGAAGCAATAAGTGCTCAGCAGTAAGCAATGTCATATTCAGTATATAGTCTCTCTACTATTTTTTTTTTTTTAACTTATAAATTTATAAGGCAGTGCATGGTAGCAGTCTGCTCCTAGGCTTGTAAACCCAGACTACTAGTACAAGAAAGGACCAGAAGTAACTAAATAAGGAACAACCTAGCAAGAAGTCCAAATCATCCATCATGACCAGCGACTATCTAATGCCCCCCTCACCACTAAGGGATGGGGGCCTTGTTGATATTTTGGTTTGGCCAGGTGTGGCCAAGCAAGTGCCTGCCCATGCACTCAACCACTGGCATCTTCTAAGGGATAACCTGAAATGCCAACTGCCTTGGCAGTGATACCAGAAGGGGATAATAAGGTGTGACACTATGATCTTCACATAGTGCACAGCATGCAGACATGGGGCTCCTGCAGGGACCAGGCCCTAGGGAAGGCAGTACAGAGAGGTTATCCCTGCAAAGACCTGGAATATTGGCAGCTAGCCACAAAGGCCAACATACTAGGGGAGAGAGAAAGATAAGGTAGGGGAGCAAAGCTTGACCCAGTGCCAAATAGTCTCAGCATATTGTGCAGCACCAGAACAAAAAGGAGGGCACAGTGGAAAGCTGGCCTGAAAGAAGGAGGATAAGTCAAGCACAAACAAGTGCTCAACAGAAATAGTGGCCATTTATTCAGCTAAACCATGAATTTGGGGGCCCCAGAGATGACTAGGGGAATGCATGGCCTGAGCACAACACAGGCACGCCCAAGCCAGTGGAGAGGCCCAAGCTAACCACCAAAGCAGCTAGCCAACTGCTGAAGCATAAGGAGCTGAGAGAGAGGGAACACCAACCCAGGCAAGGCCTAAGAAGGTGTGGAAGGAGATGGAGGAGTACAGCTGAAGTGTGCTCAACTCAACACCAAAAGGGCAGGTGGTTGTCACAAGCGACCCAGCCACAGAAGCAAAGAGCAGACACTATGAACTCTAAAACAGTGAGAATAGCAGACTGCAAGTGACCCTAAGAGAGTGGCAAGACTGTGAGGAAAGAGGCACCCCAGAGTGAAGGTGGTGGTACATGGGAAAGAAGGGTTGAGTCTCTCTACTATTAGCAACTATTAACTCACAATACAACCTCTTCTTTCCCATATACTTCAATCATCAATTTATTGAGATTTTCCAATACATTTTTGTATGCTATGTCTGATGAGCCCAGTGGTTCTAAGGCTGGCCCTTCTAGTCACTCCTGGGGTGGCGACTTTGGTTATGAAGAAGAGATTGCAACCACTGGGGTCAGTGACACTCATATGTCCTCCCCTTCTATGTCCACTCCCTCTGAGCTGGAATCCCCCATGCCTACTGGCCCATATCTGGGTTGGAAAGCCCACTAGAGAGCCTCTCAAGCAGGCCTCACTCCTCAGGCACCAAGGGTTGCCCCTCATGCTCCTATTCATACTCTGGAGGGTACTCTTACCCCCACCTTGTACAAGGTTCCCACTAGTGCAGAGCCCAGTCTGGTGTTCACTCCCACTCCTGCCTCTTGCCTTATATCCCATTCTAGCCTCATTCCCCCTGGCAAGGACATCCCTTCTGCTGACAACTCTTGCAATCTTGTGGGAGCTCTTGGTGACATTTGTGCTGCTCTTGCTTCTTAGGGCAATAAACCCTGGGCTGTTGAGAGTGATAAGGCTCATTTTTCTCACTCACTTGCTGCTCTAGTAGGCAGTTTTGTTCAGAGTGGATGATATTCTGTGCTGTTCCCTTCCTCTTTGCAGAGTAGTCAGGACCTGAAGTCGTATCTGGCTACTCTTGTCCCCCGGCCACCTCCAGGCCCCCAGACTCACAAGTCAGCTGAGTCAGCTGATCATGCACCTTCACATCCCTCTATGCATGCACCTCCTTCTGAGGCCACTGTCCACCCCCTAGCTCCCTGCCCTCAAGCTCCTCCTAGGCCTCCTAAATCTCCCAGCTGCCCTGTCCCTTCTTCAGCTCTGGCCCCTAAAAGGTTGTATACTGACACTGTTTGTGACATCACAGCCTTGGTCAATTTGGCCAAGACTGTCCCTGATTTGCTGTCTGATTGCATTATTGCCATGCATCAGGCCTCTATTCCATCCCTGCCTTCTTGTAGGAAGGTCAAGTCTATGGTTGCTGGGCCCTCCTGTCACCAGGTTCTCATCAAGTCTGAGACAGCTGTTTCTGCCTCAGCTTTCCCTTCTCTGGTTGGCATTGCTAACCAGGTTCTCACTAAGGTTGATCTTCGGGTTGACTCTTGTACTTCCATGTATGGGGGGATTTCCCTCCTCACTTCCCATGTTGCAACTGCTGAGGAAATACAGCTGGTCACCTCTGCTCTCCACAAACACCTGGGCCATCAGGTTCAGCTATGTTGTGGTCTTATCTTAAGATCATGGACATTCCTTATTTCTGCCCAGGCACCACTGATCCTGTGGACTCAGACTATGTCAAGGGCATCATGGCCAAATTGCATATGGCCCCCTCTTTCACTCTTGCCAACACTCCTCATGTTATGCATAACTCCACACAGTCAGACTTGGCTACAGTCTGGTTTGATATTGTTGACTCTCAATCTGGCACTTTGGCTAAATGCCTTATCAACACCTCTTTCCAGTTTGGCCTGGCCTCCTGTCCTGTGTGGGTGGCTCAGTCCCATGCCAGTGTCTCTGTGTGTCAGTGTTGCTGGTGCTGGAGTCACTCCACTCACTCCTGCTGGTCACAGGCTCCTCGGTGTCCTTGGTGCTCTGGCCCTCATTCAGAGGCTAATCACTGTCTTCTTGCCAGTTGTTGTCAGGGCAATCCCTTGGCCAACCTGTTAAGTTCTGAACAGGATATGGAGGGAATAGACATGGAAGGGTCAGGAAGGGTCGGAGATGATCAATGCGGAGACAGAGGCAGAGACAGAGGTGCAAGATCAGAGAAGTCAGAAGAAGTCAGGAATGGACCTTGGCTTCAGCTTATGTGCTGCACCATTCCACTGCCAGTGGTCCAATTTAGGAACAAGAGGGAGAGGACTTAGAGGAAACTTAGAGAGGACAAATAGTTTAAAGTCAAATAATCAGGAATGTTGAACTAAGTCAATTATCAGACTGGAGAATACATGAACAGTAATCCACTACTTATATATCTATGGAAAA
>KQ962252.1:9843-22833 GCA_001563735.1 Leucoagaricus sp. SymC.cos | reverse complement strand
AACTACTGAGAAGATAAGTAAACCAAGGCATTACTTATTGGACCTTGAAATACAGGATTCGAGAAGGAAAACTCAAATTAAAACAAACATACCTGAGCTGAGGAAGACCACCAGTCCGGATCATTTAAATAAATAGCAAAAACAACCACCCTCATTACCCTTATGAACGATATGACCTATAACGACCATACAAAATCGAAACGATTAATCACGATGAAATGATGATCACGATTATTGACAACAACAATAGATAATAAAATAAAATTTCTGAATGACAAACTGAACAACGAGAAAGACAGAGAAGAAGAAGAGACAGAGATAGAGCAGATGACACTGCAGAAGAAAATCGAAATCAACTCCAAAATACTGAATGACCTTATATGCGAATTGAAACAGAAGAAACAGGATCAGTCCATGTTGAAAACAAAAACCTCGAATTCTGGAACAGACTTGACCCCAACACCTGACTCCTCTTACTGGAACAACAACGACAACGAAACTCAAGAAACAGTGAAACCCAAACAGAGCCTTTTACACTCCCTCTCGACTTCGCCCCAACATGAGGAAATACACCTAGACAATCACCTCGAACCCTCTCCTTTGATGAGCACAGAAGCCCTCGACAGATATCCTCATCTCCTGACCCTATACTCCCCAAGCTTCACAACAACTCCGCATCTTTACGAAACCCCTCTTCCACCAACGCCGCCCAAAGACAGCAAATGGTGACTCAGCAAACAAGCTGAGACCCAAAAGTCTCCAAACCAAGACCCTTCACCAGCATTACTGATGACTATGAACAATGGAAATCCAACCTCGACCTCTTCTTTATTGCTCAACCCAACACCTACAATACCGATGTGAAGAAAATCTACTACACCTTACTTACTATGGAAGGACCTGCGACCGAGTGGAAATGAGCCTTTATTAAGGACAAGACGACAAATGACGTCCTCAACCCAGGATCCATTACTGATTTCAACACTTCACTCGATACCTCATTCAAACACATCAGCAATAACCTCCGAGGAATACACAAACTCCAAACCACTCGACAGAACGGCAGACCCATTGAAGAATATATTAATCAATTCAAGAACGAACTCGCGATTTCCGGACTTACTGATGTTAACATGCAAATTGTCTTCTTCCTCCAAGGATTGGACCCACATTACTATACAAGAGTACAAAACCAGAACCCCAACCAATCCTCTATTGACAACTTCTATGCTGCTGCCAGACAAGTGGCAGGAATGGAGTACCTTCAACCATATGTTCGCTCTACAAGAGATCATCGACCAAGAAGAGAATGCACTCATCGCCCGTGGAAAAGTTTTACAAAGCACTGTTCAAAAATGAACTACCAACCTTATACATCAACTTGAAAGATCACTGAAGCCTCAGGATACGGTCCCATGGACATCGACCTCCTCGAACAACTTAATTATGCTCGACACAAAGAAGAAGAATCCAGCGAATATGAAGAAAGTGACACTGAAAGCGAAAGCAATGACAGTGACATCGAGTGATATATCACCGAAAGAGTCAAAGAAGAACTCAATTCCCTTCTTACTGAAGATTACGCAAAACTCAGAGTGGAAGGAAAATGCTTCCTCTGCAAAGAAGGACAACATTTCGCTGCTGATTGCCCTTTCAACAAGAAATTTCGAAAACGAAATCCTAACAAGACGACGAAACGAAGAATCTTTAAACCAAGGAAAGATAAAGGGAAAGGAAAAAGACCTCAATGCCTAGGGAAGCATCAGATCTTCAACGCTGAAGAAACAAGTGATGAGGAGATAGAAGAAATGTGAAATGAAAAGTCGAATTTTCTGAAATGGAATTAGGAAGCGAGTACCCAAGAATTCCAGAAGAAGTAAATCAAGTGAATCTCGCAAACGACAAATGACTATTCCACCTCCCTATCATGATTCATCCTCCCTCCGACTCCGACACTCCTTTCACTGCCTTACTTGACTCAGGAGCTAGCAATAACTTCATCAACCCCGAATTGGCGCGACAATGGAGACTACCCCTCAAATCACTATCAAAGACTATGAAAATCCGAAATGCCGATGGATCAATAAATAAAGCAACCAACTACGTTGATATTGAATTCACTACTGATAAACAAAACCAAATGATTCGAGCCACAGTAACAGGACTAGGGCAACTACGACTTATACTAGGATCCCCATGGCTACGAAATGCAAATCCCAATATTGACTGGAAAAACCGAACAATCTCTCTCGACCGATAAATGATTTATGAAGAGATATGCGACCAAGTCTCTGACGGAAATGACTATGTTAATTACGTCAATATGGACAACAATGACGAGGACGAACTAAATGTCAAGACTAATACCTCACAACTATTAGCCCAGAAATACGGCGATAAAAAGTCTGACAACCCTCAAAAAATTGTACTGACCGATTACCATCAATACCTCGATGTATTTTCCGAGAAGAAAGCAAGCCGATTCCCTCCAGATTGGAAGTGGAACCACAAGATCGAGTTGCTACCTACATTTGAAGCGAAACTGTTCCCTAACTACAAACTCACTCCGAAGGAACTTGAAGAACTCGATAAATTCCTAGACGAAAATCTTTCAAAAGGATACATATGACCCTCAAAATCACCTATGGCCTCACCCTTTTTCTTTGTATCAAAGAAAGATGGAAAGCTTCGACCATGTCAAGACTACTGTTACCTTAATGAACACACAAAGAAAAACGCCTACCCCCTTCCGAATATCGCCACTCTCTTCGACCAACTTGAAGGATCGAATTATTTTACGAAAATGGATATTCAAAGTGGATACAATAATATTCACATTCACCCACCTGACATATGGAAAGCCGCCTTCAGAACGCCAAGAGGATTATATGAACCCACAGTGATGTTCTTCAGCATGTGTAATTCACCAGCTATATTCCAGATGATGATGGATGAAATATTCAAACCTCTCATCCACTCAAAAGGAGTCCTCATATACATGGACAACATCCTCATTCATGCCACCACCAAAGAAGAACTTAAACAACTCACACTTCAAGTGTTAGAAGTCCTCTGGAAACACGACCTCTACCTGAAGCCATCCAAATGCGAATTCAAAAAACAACGAATCGAATACCTCAGCGCCATGATCACTCCTTCGACAATCGAAATGGACCATGTAAAGTTGAAAGGAATAATGGAATGGCCGACACCAACAACAATGTGAGAAGTACACAAATTTATGGGTTTTTGCAACTTCTATCGATGATTCATATGCAATTATTCTAAAATTGCTGCCCCTCTGAATTGCCTCATGTCTACTAACGTGACATTTGAATGGATAACGGAGCACGATAAAGCCTTTCAAGACATGAAAGCCATGTTCAATGAGAAACCCGTCCTAGCGAAAGCAAACCTGGACCTTCCTTATGAAGTAGAAACCGACGCATCAGCCTATGCCTCAGGAGCAGTTCTATATCAAAAGAACGCTGCAGGATGACGACAACCCATAGCCTTTCACTCTCAATCCTTCATGCCTAGTGAACGAAATTATCACTGCTCAGAGCAAGAATTACTCGCGATTATTCATGCCGTGAAAATCTGGCGACATCACCTCTTAGGAGCACGACATCTGGTCATAGTCTGGACTGACCATGAAAATCTAACCCAATGGAGAAAACCTCAAGACCTTAACCCTCAACAACGACGATGGCATGTGACCCTGGAAGAATATAAACTGATGTTGAAATTATGACATATCCCAGGAAAGAAAAATGTTGCGGCTGATGCACTCTCGAGACAACCCGATCTAGCACCTACCAATCAAGACAAATGCAAAATAACTCTCCTCAACAACAAGTTTATCAACATCCTCAATGATGACTTACTACAGCAAATCAAGGATAAAAGCAACTTGATCGAAGTAAAGGAATGGGATACCCCTGTGACGGATATACCCTGCAGAAATGGTATACCCATTATACCTAACAACACAGACATACGACAACACTTATTACAAGCATGCCACGATCATCCTACTGCAGGACACCCTGGACAAGCCAAAACGCTGCGAAAACTACAACTTCATGCTTACTGGCCTCATATGTGAGACTATGTAATCGAATACATCAAAGGCTGCAGAGAATGCCAAGCACACAAAATCATACGACGACCCGAACACCCGCCGTTACAACCTATTGAAGGACCCACAAAGACACGACCCTTCTCCCAGATCTCGATGGATCTTATCACCGATCTCCCAAAATCCCATGGATATGATAGTATTTTAGCCATTGTGGACCATGGCTTAATGAAGGGGATAATATTAGTCCCTACAACAAAAACGGCTATGTCATCTCAGATCGCTCAACTATTAATTGACCATCTTTTCAGAAGATTCGGGTTACCCAATAAGGTCATCAGCAATTGCGACCCTAGATTTGCATCTAAATCCATGCACGCTCTCTACAAAGCACTCCATATCCAACCCGCCTTCTCTACTGCATACCATCCACAGACTGATGGAACGACAGAACGATTCAACCAAGAAATCAAAACGTACCTAGCCATCTTCACAGCTAATGACCCAAGCAAGTGGAGCAAATACCTTGCTATTTACAAATATGTTCATAACGATTGACCACACTCCAGAAGAAAGGAAACGCCCTTTGAACTCTATCAAGGAGAATGACCCAAATCACTTCCCTGGAAAGAAGGCTGAACCAACAACCCCAATGCTAATTCCCGAGCCAAGACTTTAATAGCTGCCAGGAACCGAGCCCTCTTGGCACACAATCAAGCGCGACAACAGATGATGAAGAAGACTAGTCATCTGTGCCTCCCAACTTTTGAAATAGGACAGAAGGTCTGGCTGAACAACAAGAACCTACCCCTATACTGAAAATATCGAAAACTTATGCCAAAACAAGAAGGACCTTTCGAGATCATCGATAAGAAGTCCCCGTTGGTATTCAAGCTACGACTTCCTCCTCAATGGAAGATACACGATACCTTCCATGCCTCTCTTCTAATCCCACATACAGAAAATTTTCTGTATGGACAACATCACAAGAGACCACCACCCAATCTGGATGAAGGAGAAGAAACCTATGAGGTAGAAGCGATTGTAAATCACAAACTAATCAGGAATAGGTTCCACTATTTCATGAAATAGGAAGGCTATCCGACATCGGAAAATACTTGGGAACCTCCAGAAAACCTAGAAAAGGCAATGAACATCCTATGACAATATAAATGCCTACATTGACTTCCCTAGACATGCCCCCAACTCCAGAACCAACTAATAATGTTACCCAAACCAATCCTGACACTGAACAACTCAATCACCTACTTGAGACTATCACTCATCGCCCTCATAACACTCCTCCTCCTGAAACATCGAATTCGATTCAACAAAGTCAAGACAGCGAGAACGTACACAACCCTGGTACACCAGCCTTACCGACACTGATGACTCCTACCACATCACCTTCTATGCCAACACCTCGACTTTCTACTCTCCGACCCCTACCCAACTTTTTCATCAACCGAAATGGAGAATACACTTCCTTCACAGTCGACAGGAACCCAGTCCGGGCTCCCTCCCTTGCAGGAAACGCCACAATTCTAGATTGATCTCTCGACTATTCCCTATCACAACTTAAATGGGATAACTTGCCCCTTGAGGACAACGATCTATGAAACACTCCTGCAACACTTGCAAGTGTCAACTACTACAGGACGACAGTTGCTTCTAGCATACACTATGCAAGAATGCTACTCCACTACTCGTACCAAGCCGACCAAGCTCAACAAAGTCTTACTAGCCTTCACCTCACCGAGAATCTATGAAAGGCAATACAGTTTACTCACATCGGAATTTCTATGGGCCAACTGTCAAACAGCACTCACCTCAGCTCACAAGATGGAAATCACTTTACAGCAACTTTTGCAATTCCCTGCCCTCCAAGAGCTCCCACGCTCTCTACAGGAGTTATATGAGAAACTCAACCACCACTTCTCGATGGCGGAAGAAACCCACAAGGAGGCACAATCAAATCTCAAAATGTGGATCTCCCTCCTGACTATTCAAGAAACCCTCCATGTCATCAAACTATTGATTCCAGATGGCAACAGACAACTCACCGCACTCGACAAAGACAACGAGACAACCAGCGAATCAATGACCTGTCATATGCACATCACCTTCGCCCAATGCACGTGAACACTCAAAGACCAATGCACCAAGAACGACATGATATTATAGATCAACCATCATCCTCCTCTGCTCTTCCTCGAAATGACACCCAACGAAATACTCGAGAAAACCACCCAAGAAGCTCTCAAGTACCCAACGTGGCCTCCAGGACCGCTATACACTCTGTTGATGGCTGGGAAAATCACCGAGAAGCTCAACATCGAATACCTGAGATACAATGCCATACTCCACAAGGAATTAGAGCCAGATCACCTCCAGCTGCCTATCGACACGCTAACCATGCTCAAAGAGAACTGGACATGAGCTGATGTAGGAATTGCAGGCGTGGCCGCCGACGCCCCCGCAACCATGAAGAAGGACTTCCAACTTCTGATCGTGATGAAGAAGGAACCATACAAACCTGTCCTTTCAGCCATCTATCATGATATCCTTCACCCTACTACGATGGTTACAACACCAACTATGACGACTACCCCTATGAGAATATTGGAAGTGTCTGATGCAGAAGAACTGGAGAATATACTAACAGGAATACATTATAATGCGAAAACCACAATCATAGGACCCATACCATATGGAACTGGAGAAAACATGAACATATATGCAGTACTACCCCCACTTCCCTGCACTGTTCCAGACCATTACCAACTCACACAGAAACGACTTCATCATCCTGAAACTGACATAGCCGCCGCTCTCCTAAACGATGCGAAGGCCCTACATTTAGAAGGTATCTTAGAAAAAACCTTAAATGAAGGGGATAATGTAATGGCCCAGGAACTCATTGATAACTCAATGCCGTACATGAATTTCTATCGCTGGAATATCCAAGGAACTACTGGAGAAGATAACGACATACTAAGGATCCCGACCCTCTTACCAGAGGAGTTACCAGAGAAGCCCTACCTTGATCCTATCCTCTTAGATGCTTACAACAATCCTCCTTTCAGACGTTACACTCTGAATGGAAAAGTTATTTGTATGCTCAAGAATCGATCATCTGATGTAGTCGCGAACAGATGGAAAATCATCAATGATATACCTACTCTGTGGCGTCACCCCTATATGGACTTCCAAGAACATATGCTTATGCAAGTCCTTGTACGACAACTCATTACGGGAAGTTATCAGAGCGGACTCATGACTCCGAGAATCCAAATCGCTCTGGACGTGATGAAGAATGATTTAGCCACTCCACCATTGTCGCTGACCCTATCATATGCAGACATGTCTTTATCCCCGCCTCGACCCATTCCTCCTCCTCTTCTGACTGAGGATTCCATGGACTACTCCACAGACACCAGCGAATCAGCGCGCAGCATCACACATAGTTGAAGCATCTCCCCGAAGACCGACACAATGGGATATGACCACTCCCGCTACACTACCTCTCCAGAACCTATGTAGGAATTATGACTGACATATACGCTTCTATTTTCTCACCCCTATGCCGTCTTCCATTTGATTACCCTGATGATCAACCTTCTTAATTCCCGAGTCATCATCAGTGAATATATTATTAGCTACAGCTTCTTATGATTGACTTTTATAGTTTCATGATCTATTATCCTAGTAGACATAAACTTCGGACTTCTCAACTTCAATGTCTAATTAGCAAATGTATTATTAGACTTTGATCCCATATGTATGCCTCCTCCTCCTGTTCCTCCCCTCCCCTTGAACGTTTCCTCTCCTCCCTCGTTTATTGGACTATGGACCTGTAGCATAGTTTATGTGACGACTTTGCTTATGCCTCATGTATGAGGAACTTCACTAGATAGACTTCTATCACTTCATATAGATAGAAAAAGAATCTGTATGTATCTAGATAGAATGTATATATAGCGAAGAGGTGCTCTCATGGAAGCTTAGCTTCCATCCTCTTTGGTTACTTGTCTACATAACTCCTAAGATGCTTTACCTTAGTGAGATGTCTCTCACGCCTTCACTGATTGACTTACTGTCAGAAGAAGAACCCCTGTATTGTGGAGCTACCCACAAGTTAACCTCATGTGTAACGTTCTCAGCGAGACGTTACTCTCTCCCATGAGTAAATAATCTTATTCTTGCCTCATAACTCGTAGTAGGACGGAATGATGGTCACACCCATTCTGGACTGAACCAGATGAGTATTGATCAATATTGGGCATATTTGATCACAAGGGTACAGAGAAGGCTGGAGAGTTGTCTCCCCTCAGTCTCTTTGGAATAGGACTTGTGTAGTCAGCTTCTCTATGGGAAAACGTAAGTATCGTTCATGACGAAAAACTGCTGACCTATAGAGATAGGCACTCATTGCCCTCTGGGAATGAGGTCCTGCCGATAAGCACCCATAACACAGTCAGTCAAATATGTAGGGATCAATTTGCAGACTTCTGTTTCTTCATATAGCTAATTATATATTGCATTTTCATGTTGTACTTCCTATCACTACATCAGAGTTCTCTTATCCCAGCAGTATAATAATAAAACTATCAATGTAGTATACAAAGAAGTTTTAGGTGGACTTGATCTTAGATAGTATATAATGTCACCCTTCCTTTTCTACATACTGTCACTATTAATATATTAATTTTGAGCTACATTTTTGTACACTATGTCTGACAATCCCAGTGGTAGTCAGGCTAGTTCTTCTAGTCACCCCTAGGGTAGCAACACTGGTTATGATTTGGAGATTGAGACTGCCAGAGTAAGTAACTCATATATGTCCTCCTCTTCTATACTTACTCTCTCCGAGCCAGAATTCCCTATGCCTGCTAGCCCATATCTGGGTTAATATGCCTATAGAAGAGCCTCTCAAGCAGGCATCATACTGCATGCTCTGAGAATGGCCTCTCTACCCTCTTTATCCATTCAGGTTCTAGAGAGTACTCTTACTTCTATCTCCTACTATATTTCTACTAGTACTGAGCCAGAGTTGGTCTTCACCTCCTCCCCTGCTCTCTACCCACAATTTTGTCCTGGCACTGTTCCTCTAGACAAAGACATCCCCTTTGCTGACAACTCCCACAACATTGTAGGGGCTCTTGACAATATTGCTATAGTGCATAACTCCTGAGATGATAAGCTCTGGACTGTTAAAGATGACAAGGCCCATATTGCACTCAAACTTAGCTAGTTTGTAAGAGGCTTTGTGTCTAAAAGGTAGTATGAGCTGTCTTTTCCCAGGCTTTCTGTTATTCTGTAGAGCTCTCTCTCTAATTTAAAGAAGATACTTACCTTGCTTGTCTCCTAGCCACCTCTAGGCCCCCAGACTCATAGGTCAGCTGAGTCAGCTAATCCAGTACCTCCTTCTTCTCCTCAGTCTATATGTACATCTTTTTCAGAGGCCATTGCTTATCTTTCAGTCCTCCATCCTCAAGCTTTCCCTTCTAGGCCACCTAGGTCTCTAAAGCACTCTGTCCTCTCTTCAGCTCCAGCCCCAAAAAGATTATATGCTAATACTGTCTATGACATTACTGCCTTGGTCAATCTGGCCAAGACAGTATCTGATTTGCTATCTGATTGCATCATTTTGATACACTAGGCCTCTGTTCTCCCCCTGTCTTCCTGTAGAAAGGTTAAATCTACTGTCACTGAGCCCTCCCAGTATCAGATTCTTATCAAATCTAAGGTGGTAGTTTCTGCCTCAGCCTTCTCTTCTCTGGTTGGCATTGCTAACCACACTCTGGCCAAGAGTGACCTTCAGATTAACTCTTGTGTTACTACTTATGGGGAGATTTCTCTTCTCACCTCTTGAGTTGCAACTGCTGAAGAGATTCAGCTAGTCACTTCTGCTATTTACAAGCACTTGGGCTATCAGATCCAGGCTACTCTCCCATTGTCCTAGTCTTGTCTTAAGATCATGGATGTTCCTTACTTTTGCCTAGGTACTACTAATTCTGTAGACTCAGATTATATAAAGAAGGTTATTGCCAAGTTATATTTAGTTTTATTCTTGCTAACTTCTCTTGGATGATGTGAAACTCTGCACATTTGGACTTAGCTACAGTCTGGTTTGACATTGTTGACTCTCAGTCAGGCACTTCTGCTAAGCACCTAATCAACTCCTCTTTCTAGTTTAGTTCTGTCTCCTACTCTGTGTGAGCAGCCCAGTCCTATGCTGGTATCTCTGTGTGTCAGTATTACTAGTGCTGGGACCACTCTATACATGTCTGCAGATCACAGGCACCTTACTGTCTACAGTGCTCTGGTCCTCACTCTGAAGCTAATTATTGCTTTCTTTTTTTTTTTTTTTTAATCAACAATTTATTTTGCAATGCTTGATTGTAGTCCATGTCTAACTAAGTACAACTTAAGCTAGGTAAGTCCAAATTTAAACTGAAACAGAAACTAAATAAGCTTGTATGTGAGCAGAGAACTGTAAAACTACTAGAGACTGGAGATTGCAGTAGTACAATTACAGAGAAAAGAAGAGAAGAAACTAAGTCAACCTAGAAGAACTTACTGGTGGACCAAAGAGCAGAATCCCCAATACATACAGAAGTAGAAGAAGAGTGTGATATGACATAGAGATATTAGAACATAACCCAGCATATCAGATAGGAGTGGCAGAAGTATTAATCCTAGAAAGAGACATAGAGATGCTAATGCAAAGCCCAGCATATTATTATGGTATAGTGTGTGGAAGAATATGAATTAGGGTATCAGAGTGAAATGCAAACACCCAAGGGTTATATGAAAGAAAATTAATGAATTTCTTTAAAGTGTAAATAGACTTATCTTCTTGTACATGAAAAAGGCAAGTGAGAACTATATGCTCTCTAGATTCTATTCAGAAGCTGCATTAGCATTAAGTAGATTTGCGAGAGAAAAATCAGGACCAGTATGTCCCAATAGGTGCATGATTAGTAATAGCATATACTATGCATGTGATAATATTGAAATTGGTGATATATAATTCTCCTTCTTTCCCATGTACTATCACTATTGATATATTGATTTTGAGCTGCATTTTTCTACACTATATTTGACAATCCCAGTAGTAGTTAGCCTAGTTCTTCTGGTCACTCTTGGAGTAATGACACTAGTTATGATCTAGAAGTTGAGACTATCAGAGTGAGAAACTCACATATGTCCTCTCTCTCTTCATCTGCTCCCTCTGAGCTGGAGTCCCCCACACCCTCAATGCCTAAGCCAGGTAAGCATGTCCACAAGAGAGCCTCTCAAGCAGGCCTCACTTTCCATATACTGAAGGCTGTCCCTCATGCTTCTATTCAGACCTCAGAGAGTACTCTTACTCCTATATCCTATAAGGTTCCCACTGGTGCAGAACTAGAGCTAGTTTATACTCCCATCTCTGCTCCTTGCCCATAGTCTCATCCTGACACAGTTCCCCTAGACAAGAATATTCCTTTGGCTGACAATTCCTGTAATATTGTAGGGGGTCTCAGTGATATTACCACAGTGCTTAACTTCTGGGATGATAAGTCCTGGGCTGTTGAAGACAACAAGGCCTGTATTGCACTCAAGCTTGGCATGTTCATAAAAAGCTTCATATCTAAGGGATGGCATGAGCTGCCTTTTTCCTGACTCTTTGCTCTACTGGGCACTCTTCCTAATTTGAAGAGAATACTCATCTTGCTTGTCCCCCAGCCACCTCTAGGCCCCCAGACCCATAGATCAGCTAACTCAGCTGATCCAGTATCTCCTCCTCCCTCTCAGTCTATATGTGTACCTCCTTCTGAGGCTACCGCCCATCCTCCAGCTCTCCACCCTCAAGTCTCTCCCAGGCCACTTAGGTCTTCTAAGCATCTTGTTTCCTCTTCAGCTCTAGCCCTCAAAAGGTCATATGTTGACACTGTTTGTGACATCATTACCTTGGTCAATTTGGCTAAGACAGTACCTGATTTGCCATTTGATTACATTATTACTATGCATCAAGCCTCTGTTCCTTCTCTGCCTTTCTATAGGAAGGTCAAGTCTACTATTACTGGGCCCTCCCAGTGTCAGATCTTAGTCCAGTCTGAGACAGTTGTTTCTACTATGGCCTTTTCTTCTCTGATGAATGTTGCCAACTACACTCTGGCTAAGAGTGATCTTTGGGTTGACTTTTGTATTGCTGCTTATGGGAGGATTTCTCTTCTCACCTCCCACATTGTGACTGCTAAAGGGATTCAGCTAGTTGTCTCTGCTGTCTACAAGCATTTAGACCATCAGGTCCAAGCTTCTCTTTCATTGTCCCAGTCTTATCTTAAGATTGTAGATGTTTCCTATTTCTGGCCAGGTACTACTGACCTTGTAGACTTAGACTATGTGAAGGGCATCATGGCCAAGTCACACATAGCTCCCTTCTTTGTCCTTACTAATGCTCCTCAAATAATGTAAAATTCTGTGCACTCAAACTTGGCTACAGTCTGGTTTAATATCATTGATTCTCAATCAGACACTTCAGCTAAGCATCTAATCAATTTCTCCTTTCAGTTCAGCCTGGCCTTCTGCCCTGTGCAGATAGTTCAGTCTCATGCCAGTATCCCTGTATGCCAGCACTGTTGGTGCTGGGATTACTCTACTCATACCTGTAGGTCACAGATACCTCATTGCCTACAGTGCTCTAGTCTTCACTCTGAGACTAACCACTGCCTTTTTGCTAGTTGTTGTCATAGCAATTCCATAGCCAACCTCTCTGTGCCAGCAACTATAGAGGGAGTCCTATGCCCTCACACTGCTCACTGTGTGAACTGTAGTGGTGAGTATAGTGTGAGCAACTGAAAGTGCCCATACTGGCAGCACTTTTTCAATTGGGACTGGTTAGCTCTTTTTTTTTTTTTTTT
>KQ962251.1:4419-21988 GCA_001563735.1 Leucoagaricus sp. SymC.cos | reverse complement strand
AGGAATAGTTAAGAAATAATGGTCATTGTAAGGGTACAACCCTTACATCAGGTGAAGAAACCACCTGACAAGTATATGAAGTCTGAAATACCTGCATTGAGGAAAAAGTGGTTTGAGAAGAACCAGGATATCATGCAGGGTCCACCTGAGAACTTACCACCATTTCATGAAGTAAACCACAAAATAAAGCTGATTGATGGGAACAAAAGGTATAAATACCACCCACCCTGCTGTCCTCGATCACTAAGAGAAAAGTTTCATGACAAACTTATGAGATACATAAGAGCCAAATGGTGGGAGCCTTGTTCTACAGACCAAGCAGCACCACTGCTCTGTGTGCTCAAGAAAGACAGTCAACTAAGGACCATCACAGATGCAAGATTTTGCAATGACAACACCATAAAGGACATGACTCCTTTGCTGGACCAAGAAGTTATTCAAGAAGACTTAGCCAGAGCGAAATATTGCTCAAAAATAGATCTAGCTAATACATATGAACAAGTATGCATCCAACTAGAAAATGTATCAAAATCAGCCTTTGCAACCATTGTGGGAATGTACATCAGTAATGTAATGCAACAAGGAGACTGCAATACTCCTGCAACCTTCCAGTGGTTGATGACTGCTATATTCTGTGATGTGCTTGGCATATGCATACACGTTTACTTAGATGATATATTCATCTACTCAGACACCATAGAGGAACACCAAACACATCTAGCAATTGTGTTTGGTAGGTTACACAAACAGCAGCTATACATCAAGCAGTTGAAATGTGACCTCTATGCCAAACACATAGAATGCCTAGGCCACATAATTGATGACAAGGGTATCTACCCTGACTTGGATAAGTTCCACAGACTGAGGGAATGGCGTGTCCCTTGCAACTACCATGACATCCAATGATTCATTGGATTAATAAATTACCTATCCAACTTCCTACCAGATGTTACTGCATATACTGGACCGCTTATGGCTATGACAATGAATGGAACTCTGTTCCATTGGAGGCCATTACATCAACAATGCTTTGAAAGGATCAAAGTGATATGTGACAAAACCCTGGTTATTAAACTGGTAGATGCTCATAACAAGAACCTGATATGGGTCATTTGTGATGTGTTTAAGACAGGAATAGGAGCAATGTATGGTCAAGGACCATTGTGGACTGACTGCAGACCTGCAGGATTCATGTCCAAGAAGTTCACACTAGCACAACAAAACTACGCTGTTTATGAAATGGAAATGCTTGTGATATTAGAAGCATTGATGAAATGGGAAGACAAGCTTCTCAGATATAGAATCCATGTGATCATGGATCACAAAGCACTCGAGTTCTTTAAAACTCAATCTCACTTATCAGCACAACAACACCAATGGATAGACTACATGTCAAGGTTCAACTTTGACATCACCTATGTGAAAGGAGAGTCAAACAAAATTGCTGATTGTCTATCTAGATATTATGAAAGTGACAAGCCAGGAGAGGTACACTCCCCTGGAGACTACATTCAAGTCAATTACAGAATCAACCCCCAAGGAGATGATCTGCTATGGCAATGTGTTGATGAGATCAATGACCTCATAGTATGGATCAATGCCATCAATGACAAAAACCTATGTCAAAGTAATCATCTTCGTGAAAGATGGGAACAATGAGAGATTGAAGCTCTTGAGCTTCAAGAGACAACTCAGCAAGCTGCTGAGTCAGAGGAACCAGTCTGCCCAGAGCTCCGAGATCAATCTAATCTTACTCTGGGAGATTTGATATCAGGCATGGATGGAGAGAATCTGCTGATCAAGATGACTGATGAGATCATAGACTCCATTAAATTAGGATATGATAAAGATCCTATATTTAGTGCAGTGAAGGAATCACTGAACAAATACAGAGACTTTACCATCAATGATGATAGTATTATTCACAAACAGATTAACATAGAACAGAATGTAGTATGTATCCCTAATGATTGAAAGATCATTACACAGCTACTCAACAAGACACATGAAATTGTTGGTCACTTCAGAGACCAACATACTGGAGAATACCTTCAATGATGGTATTGGTAGCCAAAGTTGGTGAAGGACTGCAGAGAATTCTGTTGATCCTGTGAAATGTGTGCACATACCAAGACCCTGACTGCCAAGCCAAGAGGCAAAGTACACCCTCTACTGATCCCCACCAAGCCTTGGGATTCTATAGGAATGGACTTCATTGGCCCATTTCCCAAATTGAAAGGACATGATTATTTATGGATCATGATCTGCTGCATGACAAGCATAGTACACTTGATACCAGTGCATATGCAAATGAGTGTGTCAGAGTTATCATGAATATACATGAAAGAGATAGTCTGCTTGCATGGACTACCAAGCTCGATAGTGAGCAACTGTGATTCAAAGTTCACATCTACATGGTGGAAAGAGCTTCATAAATTATTAGGAACTAAGCTCCTAATGTCCACCTCCTTCCATCCACAAACTGATGGACAGACTAAGCAAATGAATAGAAATGTCAGACAAATATTCTGTGTGACTGTGAGCTGTGACCAAAGGAATTGGGTAGAAAAAGTACCCTTAACTGAGTTCACAATAAACTCTAGTATATCTGCTTCAACAGGATATGCACCATTCGAATTGAATGGTGGCTATATGCCTAGTATGATAAAAGAAGTTAGGGGTGACAATTCACCCCTCAAGGAATTAAAAATTTTACTGAAGCAGTGCTAGCAAACATGGCAGCAGCACATGATGTGATCATTGAAGCAAGGGTGTTCCAAACCCAACAAGCAAATAAATGCAGGTTACCTGAACCTGATCTCAAGGTCAATGACCTTGTATATCTAGCCACAAAAAACTTGAACCTGCCCAAGGGAAGGTCCAACAAATTATGTCCTAAGTACATAGGACCATTCAGGATAGTGGAGGTGAGGCCCAAGTCATCAAACTATCACCTCAAACTACTACCAGCCCTAATGAAATGTAAAATATACCCTATGTTCCATGTGTCATTGCTAAGACCCTATAACACATCAAATAATGCATTATTTTCCGACTGAAATAAGCCTGAACCATATGACTTCGGGATCAATAACGAATATAAATGGTTTGTTGACAAATTAATTGGCCATAGGTTTGCTGGAGTACTGGTGATACAACTTGGGAGCCATACCAAGCTTGTAAGGACCTTACAGCCCTTGACAGATATATGAAGCTCAGAGGAGTATCCAAAATTGCTCAATTGCCCCAGATCAGGAGTTGACTGATCAGGGAAGTGGTAAGATTGCTATATGGGGAAGGCACACCAATGAGCCTGAGCCCAGTTACTTGTCACACATTGAGATGAACATTATTACTCACCCTTCAAGTATCAACCACCACCATGGACCCCAACAAACACTGACACACACAGTACCTGCCTATGACATGTGATGACAACATGCCAGAGCAGGGTCCAAGTGACCCTGCAACTATGGAGAACTCACAGAGTTCTGAAAGGGGGAGGCTGATAGACATGACATCTGCTCCTCTTTGGAGTGGCCTTTGCATCATGCAGTCCATTGCTTTGTGATGGACCTGACCTTCAAGATGCCTGTGGAGACGTCACCCTTCATGACCCTTAATTATATTCATATGGCCAAGGCTCAGACCTGTTGCAATGAGTGGACTAGGCAGTTCATGTCATTGAGCTCCTCCAGGAGAGATTTTTTGCACCTGACTGATGCCAGGGGCAAGTGATTGACACCTATGTACCTTTCTGGGGGTACATGGCTTAAGCATTTGCATGATTTGCCCACCTGTGCCAGTGTGTGCCAGGCAGTTCTGAAGCATGCGCCTATCAGGGAGTTTAGACATTGGTTTAAGCTCTCTGATGATCATTCCTGCCCTTGTGGGTCTGTTGGTTTACAGACTCGTGAGCATATATTGACTGAGTGCACTGACTTTGGCCTTCCTCAGTGCTTCCCAAAGCTTTGGGAGGAGCTGCTTGAGTTTTACAAGGAGAACCCTAGGGTGTTCTCCTTTACATACCTCTCTGGAGGATAAGAATGGTGTGGCCACTCTTTGGTGGTTGCTGGGTTTCCTGGGGGCCTTGTGGGTTCTTGGGAGGTCTGGTATTGGCAGCTGATGGGGGCTGTGCTAGTTGCTCCTTAGCACTCATGATCTGCATTGTGTGGGGGTGAGGGCAATGGACTCTACCTGCACCTCATCCACCTCTGGGTATAGGAGGGGCTTATCTTGGGTGTAGGCTGCCATATTCAGCTGAGCTGGGAAGGATTTGTTTCTTCATAGGGTAATTGTAGTGTACTATTGTAGTCATTATGACCAGACTGCTATCATGCACCAGTATATAAATTTATGAGTTAAAAAAAAAAAAAAAGAAAAAAAGATGGACATGACATCAGATTCAAACACTGCTGGATATGGCAAACAGGCGAGTGGCCAGCCAATAGCCCAACAATAATGACAATACCTGCTGCCACCACAATTCAACCTAATAATGCATGAGTATTCATACCTGCTATACTACAGGCAGCCAATGTATGGATACCCACAGCCATACCAGCCATTCCAGCCATTTATGCCTCCACTGCCAATGGTTGATCAACTGTCATACTATCAATACACAAACACTGCCCCAAACCCATTGTCTGTAAATACACTTGAGAGTGCACTAGCACCCCCAACACAACAGCCGTGGCCACAGAGGATTAACATGAATCCTCCACAGAACCTGACAAGATTCATGCCACCCATACCAGAAAGTAGGACAGCCCCGAATAGAGACAAGGGCAAAGATAAGGCTTGAGAAGAGCCTTTCAAATATAAAAATGACTGGGAATGGGAGGAAATGCAAATCCTCATTCACCAAATGATTGATGCAGGGGTCCCAATGGACCTCATATATCAACTCAAATTTGATGACCTTCAACATATTGCATGTGTGGAGACATTTTCCATCATACTGGCTAAATTAGCCAGTCTAACTGAGTGATGCATGTTCTATGAACACTACACAAACAGGCTGAAGGGTCAACTACAAGAGATGACCCAACAAGAAGATGACAAATGCCCTGCTAAATGTAGGAACACCTTACAATCAATAAGGCCAACTAACAATGAAGAAGAAAAATTCAAATTCAATTACCAACCCATTGTCATGGCACTGATTCCACCACCACCACCACCAGCAGCAGCCACAGCAACACAGTCAAGGAGCAACCCTGCTCCTTCATCATGTTCAATGAGGAGACAACTGTCTCCTCCAGCAGTTGCATCATCCTCCTGATGGCAACTCACACTGCCATGTTGTCTGCCACCACCACCACAGATGGAAATTGACATGCTTCCATATGATGAGATTCAACCAAGGAAAGCTCAACAAGGACTTGATTATTTCTCTGGACTGAACTTTGGCATCCCCATTCAGGTGACTCCCCCTGGATCAGTTAATCCAGAACCCCCAGTGATACAAGACCAATCAACACTGATTCCTACGTTCAACTCTTCAGATGATTCTGAAGACTATGAATCCTCTGACAATGATGCAGCCATCATCAGCAAAGGTAAGAAGGCCAAGAAGAGCAAGAAGGGCAAGCAGCCCCTTCCCAGGAGGATAAATCTATCCAATAACCAAGGGGTGAACAGCATGATTCCAGACATGTGGGGAGTCTTCCCCACTGAGGGTACTGAAGTACCCATTCACAACAACAGCATGCACAGAGCTCTGACGTTCCATGTATACTATAGTCAGAAAACAAATATTGTATGGACAGAATATGAGGCTCGATCAGCCTCCGAACGAGAATCTAACAGAGAGTCATTTGGGCTCACCACCATCCCAAAAAACAACCTCCTGCACAAATCCTCTCATGGGATGCCTATGACCCCATGACAGGTATCTGACCTAATTGATTTTATGCAAAATGCATGAAATTCAATAAATCAGCATGTAAATGCATTCCTTTTACTATGAGAGCTACACTATATAGCTCAAATGACTTCTACCACTTATCAAGATGACCTGATGAATTATATATTAAGCCAATGAGGATACAATGCCAAGGTAGGGCCCAGAGATATACTTCAGGAATCGTTCTGTTTTGAATGCCCATTATGATGTCTGGTGCCTTGTCAAGGCAGAACAATCCTGGCATCCTAGGATCAGCATGGATTTGGATTATCCACCCTGTCCTTGCCCAAGTTCTTTGATCTCAATACCGTGGCCCTCTGGTTTCTTCTATACTGCAATCCTGAAGCACCTAACACTATGAATGGCATTCTATTTGAAGCCCGAAGGTTGATACACCATTGGTGCTTACTAGGATATACACTATGTTGAGCACTTGCCCCCAATGTCAGCTCTACCTCATCATTCATGAGAATGATGGCAATATTCTTTGCTATGTTGGGGTGCTATCAAGAGATAATTGAGGAGTATGATGAGTGTCACCCAGACACTCCATTCCAAGCACAACTTGGACCTACTTATTTACTTAGCCCCATCATCATGGACTCTTCACAGGCTTGTAATTTGAGCCTGCTTGATATTGGATGCATTTTGATGTATAACCGAGTACCCATATCATGGGTAGACTATGCTTACTTATATGGCCTCTGGTATATGAACTATGCCTATCAAGGAGACACTGTCAGTCATGATCTATATGATCACTACGATGATGAGCAACTTAGTTACCTTATGTGAAATGGAGTTCCCCCTGCGATTCCAGAGTGGGATGGGTGGAGACACCTATCTGATGAAGATCTCTGTCATTTTTGGCTGTTTGAGGAGAAATATGCTATTCAATGCCAATGCCCTGAATCATGGTACTATCGAGGATGGCTGAAAATTGGAGAATCACCCTACATCACCCACCTTGATCTGCACTGATCATCCATCCCTTGCTATTCCTCTATCTATTTCCCCATCAATGGTTCAAACTGAACTGTCTAATATTTCATTGTTATCCTTGGATGTTGATGCTCCTATAGCTGAGGCTGGATCTTCAGCTTCCATCCTAACCAGAGCTGGAGTGTCATCTATGGACACAGTCCCTGGAGGGGCCAACACCCCTTCTGAGGACACTGGTAGGATTAACACCCTACCTATTTCAACAGAGTCTATGGATTTCAACCATACCATCCTAACCAAAGACAGCGAAATCACTCCTCAAGGACCTACTCCTACTCCTCATTAGCCATGTTCAGATCCAGCATCACCTCTCTCCATTATCACCATTATCACCATACCTCATCAAGGTACCTTATCTTGACTATTCTCTATCTCTCATCCTAAAGAATATTAATCTTTTATTCATCAAAATCTTAGACTGTATATTATGGTCTCAATGGGGGGTATGTAAGGGTTGTACCCTTATAGTGGCCATTGTTCTTCTGGCTTTTGTTTTCTTTATGTTTTTAGTTATCTTTATTAGACTTAAACTACCCACCTTCTGTTACCATCAATCTCTTATATATGTAATATAGCATCACATATTCTGGTCAGCGTCCCTATTCAGGAGCTGACCTTACACCTACACTATGATGTACATACCCAATATGACTGGGGTTTATTGTACTCTTGTGTGAAGTAAGGTTTAGTTCTAGCATTCATAAGGCAAAGCCTTACATACTAACTGAAAAAGAAGAATGAGAGATATGATAGTCTGAGAGTAAAGGTACAACCCTTATAGCTGCCCACATGGGGCAGAAGACTAGACCAAATTGGAAGGAAGAGTTAATTAGGTACTTAGCAGAAGTGTCTGACTGGGAGTTGACAACATCAAACCAGATTGTGGCCAAGTCTGATTATGCAGAGTTTTGCATTATCTGAAGAGAGTTAGTGAGGACAAAGGAGGAGGCCATATGCAACTTGGCCATAACTCCCTTCATGTAGTCTGAGTCCATAGAAGTAGTGGTACCCAGAAGGAAATAAGAAATATCAACAATCTTAAGATAAGACTATGATGACAAGAGAGTAGTCTGAACCTGAAGGCCCAAATACTTGTGAATGGCAGAAGCAACCAGCTGAATCTCATCAGCAGTTGCAATATAAGAGGTAAGGAGAGAGATTTCCTATAAGCAGCAATGCAAGAGTCAACCCAAAGGTTGCTCTTGGCCAGGAAACAGTTAGCAGCACTAACCAAAGAAGAGAAGGCTGAGGCAGAAACCACTGTCCCAGGCTTGACAAAAATCTGGTGCTGGAAGGGCCCAGTAACAGTAGACTTCATCTTTCTTCTAGAAGGAAGAGAGGAATGGAGGCCTGATACATTACAATGATGTGATCAGATGGAAGATCAGATGCTATCTTGGCCAGATTGACCAAGGCAGTGACATTGCAAAAAGTATCAGCATACAACTTTTTAGGGGCCAGAGCCAACAGAGAAGCAGGGCAGGGGGCTGAGAGACAAGCAGTGGCCTCAGATGGAGGCACCTGCATGGAGGGAGGAGGTGCCAGGACAGCTGAGTCAGCTGAACTGTGGGTGGGTTGGGGGCCTAGAAGTAGCTGAGAGATAACAGCAGAGAGGACTGATCACAGGTCTGTTTTGCTGAGGAGAGGAGAAGAGAAGAGCAATTTGTACTACTTCTTAAGAATGAAGCCATTGACCAACTGGCCAATAGAGCATGCAATGTGAGCCTTGTTGTCCTCAACTACCCAAGGCTTATCACCCCAGGAGCTGAGCACTGTGGCAACATCACCAAGAGCCCCAGCAATTGTGCTGGAGTTGTCAGAAGTAGGAGTGTCCTTGCCAGGCAGAACTGTACTCAGATGAGATGGAAGAGTGCAGACAGAGATGGGAGTGAACACCAACTCTAGTTCAGTGCCAGTGGGGACAGTGTAGGATATAGGAGTAAGAGTATTCCCAGGGACCTGAACAGACATACAAGGAGCAACCCTCAGTGCATGAGGAGTAAAGCCTACTTGAGAAGTATTTCTATAAGTGTAGCAACCCAGACAAGGGATGAGCATAGGCAATTTGGGCTCCAAAGGAGCTAGTATAGAAGGAAAGGACATCCTAGAGTCCCTCACCCCAGCAGTTGTGATTTCCATATCAAAACCAGTGTCTCTAGCCTAGGAGAGATACAAAAGAATAGCCTGACTACTACTGGGATTGTCAGGCATAACATAGAAAATACACTCAAAATATCAATATATTAATAGTGACAGTATATGGGAAAGAAGGGCTTGTGAGAACCAGACTTAGTGCTCTCATTTTATCAGGTCAAAGTGTAGAGCACTGAATGAGACGGAATGTCAGGAATAGCATAAACTCTGTCTAGACACAAAAAAGCAGAAACCATCCTCTAATCCCTATTTTCTGGTCTTGTAGAATAATTTCTGTGCATCAAGCCCTCCTCAAAGTCAAAAGAATGCAACAGTCTGAAAATACCCAGATGGGATTGTTGGATTTCTTCCAGTGAGAGTGTGAGAATGCAGGTTGCAAATGCACTTTCCATCATAAATGAGATTGCTGTAGGTATATGTCAACTTGTTCTCTGGGTCCATAAACATGGCAATGAAATACAGTGAGGTATTAGTCTTCAACACATATCTCACCAATTCCTAATCTATACCATCATCCACTGAGAAGACACCAGGCTTGCTTATGGCCATCCTTTCCAGGCAGGGGTTCCTGGCAAATGTTTGCCAGTTCTTTATCTCCTATTTGGTTGGACAGAGGATGAAGTATTTGTGGAATTCATCTTCCTCTGAATATTTTCCAGCTGATGTGGGTATTAGTCAGGGCTCTGCTCTTTCCCCCATCCTGTCAGCACTTTATCTTGCTCCAGTTATTAAACTGTTTGACTTGTGGGCATCTCACCTCAAGTGTGACATCCTCTCTTATGTTGATAATGGTACCCTCATCACTCAGGCTAGAGAGCTTGCTGACAACCTCATACACCTCAGGCAGGCCTACAGGTTTGTATATCAACTTTTTGTGGTATTTGGACTGGTGTTTGAGCACAATAAGTCCAAACTCTTTCACTTCTCTCATCTCAGAAATGATGACAATCTGCCTATTGATTTGGGCTATGCCCCTTACACAGGCAATTCTCTTCTGCACCTGAAGACCTATTGGAGGTATTTGGGATTTTATTGTGACTGTCAACTCACATTTTGTGAGCATGTGCAGTATTATTCAACTAAGGCTATCTCTACAATTTGTGCCATGGGGATACTGGGCAATTCACTTCAGGTTCTTTCTCCTAAGCAAAAGCACTTGCTTTATAGATCATGTGTAGTACCTATTGCCACATATGGCTTTCATCTTTGGTGTCATAGCCTACATCCTCATTTTTTTTTTTAATCAACAATTTATTATGTGGTGCATGGGCATAGTCTGCACTCAGCTAAGTAAAACAAAGCTAAGAATAAGTACTACAAGACGAGATGAAGTGCTAACTAACTACAAAGATACTTGAGAAACTGAAGGTACTACAGGATTATGTTGTAACATAACCACATCTGCAGTATTTACTTTCAAAACAAAATAACTAACACTGAATGGGATAAAAAGAAAAAAGAAGAGAAATAGGAATGGTGGTTTGTCTGAGCCAGAAGAGACTTACTGATATACCAACTCTTTTTGAAAAGATGCAGGTGTGAATGTGAGAGTATCATTTGTTGCACGGAGATGTAAAAACACAACCCAGCATGCAGGAGGAGTAGTATGGAGATGTGAATACACAGCCCAGCATGCATGTGGAGTAGTAGGTAGTGGCACTAGTTCCAGCAGTTGAACTTTGCTGAAAGTGAATGCAGAGTGATTGGTGGTGATGAATTCAATGAATTGTTGGAGGGTAGCAATCGGTTCATTACTTCTCCAGTATA
Organism: Leucoagaricus sp. SymC.cos; assembly: GCA_001563735.1. Taxonomy (NCBI): domain Eukaryota; kingdom Fungi; phylum Basidiomycota; class Agaricomycetes; order Agaricales; family Agaricaceae; genus Leucoagaricus; species Leucoagaricus sp. SymC.cos. The sequence continues at coordinate 11,154 of KQ962251.1, read as the reverse complement.
GTGGACAATTCATAATGATATGTTCATGTGTTTCGAACCAGAACCCACAGCGACAGCCAACAGATTCTCGAGGAAAGAATCTGGCTCAATAAGAGCCAATAGGAGTGTGATTAAGAATAGCTCAGAATGTTTGGGTAGTGACATTGAATGATGTGACAGGAGCATCATCACAAATAGTGTTGGAAGGATGTAGCTCATGTAACCATGATCCACCTCCATGATATTGAGGTTCTATGAAGCCATTTTTGAACTTTTTGCTTTGTAGGAAGAGAAAGCTGTGACCCCAGAAGCTAGGGTCAGAGGCAAATAGTCTTTGCCATCATCAATTGGCATTATCGGTGGCTCTTTTGCATAAGAAGTCAAGAGAGTAGATGTCAGGTTTGGTGTCAATTTGTTGTTTAGACGTTTGAATGTAGACTTTGCATAGCATACAGCACAATAAGCCTGGACAATTGATTGGCATGTTGCAGTCACATTTGACACTCTGGTATGGAATGTACCAGAAATGGACTTGATTTTGTGTAGAACATTCTAGCCATGGGCGAAGGGCATTATTGGTAGCGATAGAATGAGTCTGGCCCCCATGAATAGAAGGGTCTAGAACACATTGAGTGGATGGCATGTGATCAGTGATAAGCATAATGTGATTGATGTCAGGTAGAGAGATGGCTTTGCATAAGCTGAAGCAGATAGCAGCTAATTTAGCTTCAGATAGAGTGACTGTCCCTGATGGGATAGAAAGAGAGTGGACAAGACATCCATTTTGCCAGATGTGATATGAGGCAATAGCTTGGTGAGATATAGAAGGGGGAACGTTGCCATAGGCTATGACAATGATGTGATTGTTGACAGAATGGATGGAGGAGAGTTCTGCATCTAGTTGTCAAGAGTGGATACCAAGTTCTTTAAGGCTAGACCTATTATAATCAAAAGTAGAAAAGTGGTCAGTGAACATGTCAAGTAAACAATAACCAGGTTGTAAAGATTTATGAAACCATTGAAATTTTTCATCAAGCTTTTTCAGTGATGAATCAGCTTCTAGGATTGGGCCATCAACTAAAGCGTGTTCTTTGGCAGTGAGGTTGTCAACTGCTCTAGGATGAGGAAGTGCTCCTTTAGAGTTATCAGCGCTTAGAAGAGATAGAATAGGATGTGACTTGTCAAGGGTTGCATAACAATATGACAAATGCTTGGCAAGTTTAGAAAGATGATAATTGATGGTAATGAGGCCAGCAAGGGCTTCAACACCACCAGTAGGTGATGTACAAAATGCTCCAGTGATCCATAGAACAGCAGTTCATTGTATTTTCTGAAGACTTTTGATATTTTGTGAGCATTTGGCATTCATGAAGTACCAGAGGCAATAGCCATAAGTGGTGAGAGGAATGATACAAGAACAATATAGAAGTCATTTTTGGAGAGGGGTGAGTCCTTGGCTAGAGTTTCCAAGGAGGCGCATTGCATGAACAGTCGACAAGGCTTTGGTAGACCAATATCATACATGCTTGTGAAATTTGAGTTGGTGATCGAAGTAGAAGCCCAAATATTGCCAATATTCTTTGGGCTTAAGAGAAGTTTGGGATGTGTAGGGAGCAAATCCTAAGTCGATAGCAGGATTAGCATCACCATGGATGCAAGAGAAATTAAACAGTTCTGATTTCTCATGTTTGAGTATAAGGCCAAAGTCACTGAATAGCTTGGCAAACACTCAATAAGCTTTGACAAGGATGCTGTGGCAGCTCTTCCACATTTCTCCTTGTCCAATAAGAAGACCACCATCCACAAACGACAGAACAGAAACAAGTCCAGCCAAATCTTGACTAGCTATGTGAAGCAATGGGGCTAAATAAAGACCAGAAAGAATGGGAGACAAAGCAGAACCTTGTCCAACACCAACATTGGCAGTGAACAAGGGAGAAGAATGAGAATTATAAGAGTAAGTCATAGCATGATTAATCAAATAATTGGAGAAAAATTTAACAATGCAGGGAGAGAAGCCCTGTTTGTGAAGAATGTCTATCAACATAGAATGATTGAGAGAGAGAAAGAATTGTGTGATGTTGAACACCAAAACACTAGTACATAGCTTTTTCATCCATCCAGCTTGTATGAGATAGGTGAGATAGATGCCAGCATCTTCAGTGCTTTTTTGAATGATGCTGCCAAATTGTGATGGAAAGATAGCACCATATTTGCTAGCTTCATATTGCATTCTATTAGCAAGCATTTTTTTGATAAGCTTGCCAATAGTGTTGAGTAGAACAATGGGGCAGAATGCCTTCAGATTGTCATAGACAGGTTTGTTGGGTTTGGGAATAATGATGGAGATGGACTCTTTGAAGTATTTGGGAAAATAGCCTATATCAATACAAGCGTTAGCTAGTTTCAAGAGCATATGCAGTACATGTTCATTCAAATGAAAGAGGGCTTTATAATGAGACCATGTAAGATGATCAATACCTGGCACCAACTTGTTGGCACAAGTCTTGAGGCTATCGAGCATTTCAGGCATTGAAAATGGGATCCAAGGGTGAGGCAGTATGTTGTCCAGCCATTGAAGAATTTGATTATTAACAGGTCTGTTGTGAGCCATGTTGTATGTACTGTCTAGTGCTTCCCAAAGGTCATCCAGAGAATCACAAGGCTTGTTTTTGAAATTGATCACCTTGACCAGTGGTAGTTTACGATCTTTGACCCAAGGCATTAAGTCCCAAGGCCTGGCATTGAATTCAGCGATTTCATTGATTTTGACATCGAAAAATTTTCATTTAGCAGCACAAGTTGTCGTTCTAAACATCTTCCACTTCTCTTTCATCTTCTCACTTCTATACAAACTCAGCATGACTGTACACTCTTCATTCCACCATGGCTTAGAGCGCAAGGTAATTGTACTTGTAACTGCATGTTTGTCCCATGACAATTTAACAAGGGCATTAATCTGCACTGAAAACAATTCAATTTCATCTTCTGTTGAAAGATTAGAATGCCAAAGTGCTCCAAGCCCTTCAGCCAACTCAATCAAAAACTTCTTTTCTTTATCAGATTTAGGTTTGATAGAATGTTTAGTGATAGGAACATTCATGGAATTAATAGGAACTGTAATGCTGATGGGTGCATGATCTGATTGATCACAGATGTTGTTGCATATGAGGCATTCAGAAACTTCGACTTGATTGGAAACAAATACAAGGTCAATGACAGAGGGCTTTTTTTTGGGGTCAGAAGGATAGTGGGTGGGCACAGAGTTGGATGATGCAATGCAATTGAGGCCTAGACTGAACATGAGGTCACATAACTGATCAGCAAATTTGGAATGAAAGGGGTAATTAGGATCCCAGTCTTTGGAGCGAATGTTGAAGTCTCCTCCAATGTATAGGAAATTAGGAAGGAGGTGTGCATGATGAAGCAGATGGTTGAGAGCTGCGTGTTTTGCATTGGAATATATGGACATCAGGAAGTGGGTGGTATTGGAGTGTGATAGGGACATGATGATGATGTCATGAGGGAGATCAACAATGTTTGTCCAAATAGATGGATGAAGGTAAGATAACCTTCAATGTGTGTATGCCATTACACGAGGATTTTTGCTGGTGCCAGGCATGTAGATCCAGTCTGGATAGATAGGAGCTCCAACAACATTTTTGCCTAGAGAATGATCAGTAGAAGTAGTCTGCCTAATTATTTTCCAAGCAGGTTCTTGAAAGAAGACAATATCTATATCGTCAGATAAAGTGTTAAGAATATTTTCCATAACAGCATAAGAACATCAAACATTGAAAGAAAGGATTCTCAAATTATCGATGGTGCAATAATTCATGATGGAACATTGGACCCTCATTGGTCCTGTGGTGAAGACATATTTTGTTTCCACTGGATAGCAGCATCAACGCATTGAGTCCTTTGGACTCAAGCTTCTTCAGCTCTATTAGCATGCCAGGTTTTATTGAACCTGTTGTGCCAATATGGGCATTGCCTGTCATTGGCTAGATGATTGCCTTTACAGTTCAAGCATTTGAACTGGTGAGGGCATGGCATTCCTTCTTCAGTTGCCTCACAAGGAGGCTTTGCCTTAGGGTTCACTTGGCAGCATCAGGCTGCATTGTGATGATTTTTGGTCTTATGAGGACTGCTGTACTTAGCGCATTTCCATCCTTGAGATTGGCACTTAGCAGTAATATGACCCCATTTCCAGCAGTTCTGGCATTGGGAAACTCCAAGATGCATATTACAGGCCTGGATAACAGCAATGTCTTTATCAAAATTGAAAGAGCAATTAGTGAGAAGTTTGGCATTGGTACTGTTCTGCAAATCCCAAATGTCAAACCAAATAATGGCCATGTCAGAGTGTGGAGTAGCTCTCATGACACGGGGAGGGGAAGCAAGCGTGATTTATTCAAACAAGGGGTTTTGGTTCATGACATATAAAACATCATCAGCTGTTAGCTGATTGGAACCATCATCATGCCAGTCAGTGGGTGTATAGAAATTGACCCCAACAATCTTGAGGTAGGACTTGGACATAGGAGCCCTAGGAATAGGGACTTTGTCTTTGTTGCATTGAATGGCTTTGGAAATCCATTCATGAATAATGCCATTTTTGGCAGGAGTAGGCACAAGATTCATAGAGAAAGAAAGACTGAACACATCACCAGAGCATTCTTCAGACATGGCGAGCACTCATAGTTTGGAATGTTGATTGATGAGGCCACAATTAATGGTTTCAAGGATGTGTTGATGACATTGAAGACAGTGAACAGTCACCATCTCAGAATATGGAACAAGGACCTGTTTTCTGGTGGGTCCCTGTATGGTGGTCTTTATGACAAATTTCTTTTTCTGTGGTACAGAAGTATTATTAGTATTTCCACTGTTGGCAGTTTCAACAGCGGCTTGGTGCATGGTGGCAATTTTTTCAGCAGGTAATTTATCGCCATATAGCTTGATGAGCTCTACCAAATCAATGACTTGTTTAGTTGCTGTGGTGGAGGGAGTTGGAGCATTAGATTGAGAAACTGTAGCATATGATTTGCTCAGTTGGGAGCCAGAGAAAGGTTTGGCACTAGGGCACTGAACAGATTCACTCACCTTAGGTGCAGATGGGAGAGGAAAAGCCACTTTGATGGGAGGTTTTGGAGGAGTACGTTTAGGTGTAGGCTTGGTTTGAGTTTGCTTAATGCCTTCAGTCAATATCATTTCAATATCTTGATTTTCGAAGGGCTGAGAAGATGGAATGACTTCTTTAGCCTTGCCCTCATTTTTATTTTCCACATACAGTGGTCTCATAGGGAAAAATAATCTGTTCATGAGCTGTTTGACAGTGAAGTTAGTCACACCCTTAGGCATATAGCCTTCGATAATACTATAATCTTCAATAATAGTGTGTTCCTATCTACCATCATATATAGCAGTAATCAAATAGGTGAGTTCATTGGCTATCACTCCGCTAGGGGTATATGTACCTCTGTTGACTGGAAAAAGATGAATCCAGTCTGCACATTCTTGAAGGGTCAAGGCTGCTTCACCAATAGTCTCCTTGTATTCCTCAACAGGAGGACTGCAGACCACACTAGGGTCATTCAGTTTAGGATCAACATTAATGCCTTGAGCAGCATCGATCGCATCCATATTTCCAACATCCGACATCTCCGCATTGTTATTTTGTGGCAGCACTTGTTGTTGAGCAGGTGCTGTATGCATATCAACTCACAAGGCACCAGCGCCAGCAAGTTCAAAAATGTGTGGGTTCAGTTTAGGAATGGGAGGTTCCGGAGTGGCTCCAGCCAGATCAAATGAAGGGAAAGGGTCTGTTTTATTGAGCCATGCACTGAGATTTGCATGTGGATTAGGTCCAGACATATGTGGCCCCAAAAGCATAGAGGGCATGTTGGAAAGGGGGTTGGCATCCTTAGCAATAATGCTGGTAAGGCTAGGGAGTGGTTTGTTGTCATCAATCACTTTTTCAAATTGATTCCACATTTGTGTCAGTTCAGGCTGAACCTCAAAATCAACAGAATGTTGTCAATGTTCAGTGGGAATAGAAGCAGGTAAATCTGCCAGATATGTTCCCATAATTCTAATGGATCAAGGAGTAATTGTGCCTTCTATGATAGAAGATTGGATATTGGTAGGAGTAGTGCGTCCCTGTTGTAGAGCTTGCTGATTAGGAGGAGGCAATTGTGTGCATGGTGACAATGCCAAAGCATGATGAACTTTGATGCTAGGTGAAGCTGACCTAGAATGTTGCTTGTGAGAGGCAATAGACAACACTCTCGTTATAGGGATTCAGGACTGAGACACAGAGCGACCTCAGACATTGGATGGAGACTCTTCATCAGAAGAGGACTCATATTCAGAACTGGAGTCATCAGCTACAGCTTTAGACATAATCTGTTCAGTAGCCTGGACATCAACAGCAGTTGCTGAGTGCCCAGCATGTGTAGTAATGGCCTTAAGTTTGGCTGACACACTGCTAAATCTTCCACTGCCTTTCTTATTCAACTTTCTGCTACTATCACCCATAGATTTGTATTCATAGATTGTTGCACTTGTAGTAAAACTACTAGAGAATTTCAATGATGGTGGTTCATGGGAAAGAGGGATTTTTTGCCTACATCCTCATAAAGCTCATCTCATCTCTCTTAACAAGATGCAGCATCATGCTGCCATCTGGATTACAGGTGCCTTTTGCACTTTTCTGTCTGGTGGAGTTGAGGCACTTGCTGGCCTCATCTCCAT
>KQ962250.1:205616-223802 GCA_001563735.1 Leucoagaricus sp. SymC.cos | reverse complement strand
AACTGAACCTTCTTAAACTTAGTTCAGTCAGTTCAGTTCAGGTTTGAACAGGTTCAAACTTTAAACTTTTTTCAACTTTACTAAATACTTTTAAAAGTGACTTTTTCAATGTCTAATACTTAAAAATAGTTTTTTGTAGTTAGAAAATAGACTACATATCTTTACACTAGATACAATAAAGACAGAACAGAGCAAGAGTGCTATTTCTACATGTGTAGAATGTGTCTGGGAGACATTGCTCATCAGTAGTTGACTAACAAAGCTAGATATAATGACTTATCAGTCAAATTTTACTATAAGTTATTTAGTGTAGTAGATAATGGGTCTTTGATAATGGTCTGATTTAGTGACAGAAAGTTGTGGGTTCAATCCTTGTTAGTGCCATATTTTTAAATTATATTTGTTATCCAAGTTATTCCTTCATAATCATTTCATATATTTAATAGTGATATTAATTATATTAGTTGGACACTTATAATAATGAATAAATAACTAAAAAGAGCAACAATCTTAACTAGTTTGTATAGATTATATAATTAGTTCAATGCAGTTCAAACAAGTTCAAACAGATTTAGCCAACTTTCTCTAAGGCTGAATCTTGAACTGAACTTTTTTGTAAAAGTCTGAATCTGAACCTGAACTGAACTGAACTTTAGCACTCCTAGCCTTCAGCATTACCTTTTGTCACTTCTATTTGACATGCTGGGCAATATTCTAATATCTCTATATCACAGACTCTCTAATGTGCTGGGTTGCACAACTGCATCTCTATGTTCTATCTATCCTGACTGCATCAAACATCAGAATAAAGTTAACAGTAAGTCTTTTCATGGGGCAGACCTTTTCCTTTTCTTTCTTTTTCTTTCCTTTCTTTTTTTTCTCTTTTTAGTTTTGTAGAATAGTTTTTTATATCGATATTCTAATATTCTTCCAGAATACAGTTATCTAGTTTTCTTTCTGACTTTATATTTATGCTCTAGCTAGTTCTTATAATTAGTTAGATATAGACTGCTCTCATGCACTATATAATAAATTGTTGAATTAAAAAAAAAAAAGTTCTGGACTTGAACCTAGCCTAGGTCAGGTATACCAGTATATGAAGTATGATTGTTTAGCAATAATCTAGGTGACACCAAAATAAAGGGGCATAGTCTGGATGGGACTTGGGTGGTTCTGGTTCAATGCAGTCACTAGCACCCTCTGGGGTTTAAGCTAGCTTCTAGTACTTGCTAAGGAGAGTCCTTGAAAGGTAACCTGACTTGTTAGCTGTGTCTTGTGTCATGTACTAACAGTCACACTGTAATGGTGTGATACATGTGTGTGCTCCATCCAAGTCCAATATACTGGCTGATGGTGTGGTGCTCTCTTGGTGAAGGAACTTAATTAGGAACATATCTTCAGCCATATCCAAAATAGGACATAATAAGTGAGGAAATTGGGGTAAAAACAATCTGATCCATGTAAGACTGCATACTTTGGGACAGAACACCCTTCACCCATTTAGATCTAGTATGTCTAGTTAAACTCCATAGTTCAGGTCATTAGTAGGCATAACTCAATCTTTGGATCAAGAAAACTAGTCTCTGTCTCAGTCAATATGTCATGTCATATACCTCTGGCAATACCTTGAGATCAATCCAGTAGCAGCACCTGTAAGGTATAGAGCCCAAACAGTTATAACCATAGTAATCAGGCCCATAGGGGCATAATAAACTGGCTACTAAGTAACGGAAAAAAGTAGCACTTGGACTATAGCCATGTGACTGAAAAACACCATATGGGCTCAAGAGGACTAAATCCTATGTCAATCAGCCTGGTACAGTTAAAATAATTAGGTTCTGGCTTAAGTTGATTCTACATCACACAAGTGTATAAGGGTTTCTTGCAAAGGGTCCCCTAGATGGGTCTAAAATACAGTTATCTGGTTTTCTCTTCTTTCTGATTCTATATTTATGCTCTAGCTAGTTCTTGTAATTAGTTAGACATGGACTGCTCTCACACACTATATAATAAATTGTTAAATTAAAAAATAAAATAAAATAAAAAAGATATCAAGCATATCAACATAATTTGGGCATCTGACACAGATCTTGAGAGTTTTAGAACTTGAATATCCTTGAGTAAGGTCTTAACTAATACCTTGAGCTACAAGCTACCTGCCATAGCCAAGTCATCCATTCAAGATGGGGACCTGGCTTGGGAAAATTTACTTGAAAGTGCCTTGAACTCCCTCTCAAGATAGCTCAAGTTATTTTCCTTTTTCCTGATGTCTATACTGGCACTTCTTTGACATTGAGCAATAACAGGATCTGACTAGAATTTGACAGGCTCTATGGGTCCTTGCATAAGAAGTACTTCATAAGAAGTTTCTGGAAATCCCAAGCATTTGTATGGGTTGCTCATATTGTGATATGTGTCTAGTATATTATTAACTACTATGGGGTGAACAAAGATAAGGAAGTACAAGACTGTCAAGACAAAATCAAGGGAGATAGCCATAATGATAGTGTCTAGATGTGCAGAGAACTCATTTTGTATCATAGCACACCTTTAGCATATATGTGGCTGTCTTTTATTGTCAAGTCAGTTGTTCAAATAGATGAGTCTTAGTTTCTTCTTCCTACTAACACGTCAATTGATGAGTAGTAATATAGTTATCTTTTATTTCCTCTGGCATTGGTAGCAAGTTTTCAACAATTACAAAGTTATAAATATAGAAGATATAGCCTATCTGACTGAGGCTGGCAAGCTTTATAAGGAGACACCAGTCAGACTAGTAACTCTGCCACTGTTAAGGCATTAGTTGCAATCTAGTGATTCTTCTGAAATGACACTAACAGAGCTACAACATATACTTTGTTTGGCAAAGTTTACAGATATCATCTTGGCAGCATCTGATAAGTATTGGAAGTCCATCTATAGGGTTTAGAATCCTAGATTATTCTCTAAACCTTATTCAATTTGAGATTCCAACAATCTACATTTATTGTTCTAAACTGTGGCCATGTATTAGAATATCCTAAATCAAATCAGATATCATACAAATTGGTTAACAAGATAAGATTCCAACACCTTCCTCACTCTCTAATATAATGCTCCAACTCTGGGTTTTCATGAGACTTTGATTTTGTAGTTCAAGAGCATATTTTGTACCACCAGTAATGTTCAAACACTTTTGATTCCCTGTTTTCTATTTGTTCTCACATGAAAACTGGTCAGGAGGGACCCATTCTACAAGCTAAATATAATTTTTGATAAGTAAATTATCTCAGTATGGTATAGCTAGTATCTAAACATAAAAAATAAGGTAGAACTACCAAGGCAGCAGGATTGGGCAATGGAATGTAGTCTTGATGAGCAGAGATAATCAGTGTAAGGGATGAAAATTAAGGTCATTGTATCATGTGCTATATTGGAGTGTGAAAAACAGGTTTAGAGCAATAATCTAGGTTTGGAAGGGGGGAGAGGGAGGCCTCTTCCAGATTGAAGTTTAGAACAGAGGTCAATTTGAGATCCAACCTGTCCAAAACCTGATTTGGATGATGGCTTGTTTGGCATGTCCATTTTCATAAGTTTAGCTTTTAGATCTAGTTTTCTAAACCCCACAGATGGGCTTCCATTATTTAATTGCATGTGGATGTCGACTGAACTATCTATATTACCTTCTGCAGAGAGATCTCCCGCCACCAAATTATCTAGCTGATGCTCTTTCATTGTGGGTGTTGTATTATACCAAAAACATTGACGTGAAGATCATTCCAATCACATGCTTGTGAAGGAAGATGTACTATCACATGCACTGGTATACAAAATTGGACTAGAAGTGCAAAGTACCCTCTAGCTTGTTCAACACTTGCACAGTTCCTGAAATAAAGTTACAAATGGCTTGTCTCTATGTTGCAATTTACAAATCTGAATTTTTAATGATTTCTGGTGGGATGTTAAACTGGGGAGAAAATCAACAATAATTCAGGGGCATGTTTTGAAATGTAAAATGGGGTTATTTCATTCCTATCTGACTCAAACTCAATGATATTTTTTTACAGCACCTGAACGTTTATTTAATGCTTCCCAGATACACAAAACTATCAGTACAACTGGTCAATGAAGCTGCAGGGCAAAGGAGGCCCATGAGCGTGACTTTTGTCAAGTCACCTCACCTCAGATTCAAACTCCGAAATTGGATACATGTTCCCATCTGCTTGCATTCCCCATCACTGACCCCTAAGGCATCATCACTCGATCATTCGGGCCACAGTATGCAGACTAATGCCGCAAGCAGAACCCCATGGCACAAGTTGGTAGGCTTTTGACCGTCTGCAGAACTGGACCTCTTCGCAAATTTATATGATTCCCCCAGACCTGTTTTATGGCTAGAGTCAGATTATCCAGATTCATAATTATTTAGATAATGGTTAGATAGATACCATGATACCACAGAGAGATAATGATAATGGTGATTTAGCAGTTTAAAGAGTGGGCATGAGCCCGAGACAACGACAAGGCTGTTATATCGACTGATCACAACAGTAGGAGTCTGAAACGGTAGTGTGACGCGGAGCGTGACCTTTTTGCACTTCCCCTCCAAAATCCAGTCTTTTCCACCTGGTGTACTCAATTCTGCTCTGACGGACTTCTGGATTTTTTTGTGAGGATCTGGTAGTACAACACACACCTCTGTCAAATTTTGTGCAAAATTTCCCAGTGTGTGGGTCTACAGGCAGGTTGGGCGCCAAAATTTTGCATTTCCGGTCTACTGATAGTATTGATGTGAGTCGTCGAGTTTTGGCTGCAATTGAAGAGTCGGATAATTCGTATATATTTGTTTTTGACACGCTCTTGGCAAATTCGAATTATTGATGTGAGTCGTCGAGTTTTGGCTGCAATTGAAGAGTCGGATAATTTGTATATATTTGTTTTTGACACGCTCTTGGCAAATTCGAAGGTCACAGCTTTGTACATTTGTACATATTTGTTTTTGGCACGCTCTTACGTGGCTTTGTACATGCTTGGCAAGAGTATCTCCGCTGCTTTGTCCATGTTTGTTTTTGACACGTTATTCGAAGTCGAGGTGACCTTGCTTTCCAAGCAAGGTGATTCTTCCGAGATGACACTACTTCCTACTACGGAGAATTCCGCAGCCCGTCGTTCGAAGACTCCGTCCAAATAGAAGGCGGAAGTCAAAAAGCGGTACGACTGCGGTGGATTTGATTATGATCCCTCGGCAGACGAATTTTGTATGACATATTCACTTGGACTTCAGCACGAATATGCTACTACTGCTGTATAATATGGTGTATACTTTTGAGCATTTTAGTAGTTGTACTCGTTCTTGCACGTCGGAAATAATTGAATGGACTGCATCTGAGCTGCGGTTGACGCTCAATTCAGTGGCGAGGAGCCTCGAAATTTCCCCTACTTACTTTCTCCTTTAGTTCATTGTGTGGAGCATTTGCAGTTGATTTTTTTTATTTGAAACGACTCGGATTGCCCGGTTCTGGGCGCTGTGTTCCTGATATTTATCGAACACCCTGATGGCAGTGCTCTGTGGTGCACAGGAAATGCATTCCTCGCATGGAATGCCGCGGTGCGAGGTATAAAGCTGAGGATGAATATGATCGAAATTTATTCTATCCTTTAACCACATAGTAGGGGTGTTTCACTTGCGTTCCTCCCTATAACCGCATTCTTCGACAGAGAGGATTTCGCCCCCTTCTTTCCAGTAGATTATGTCTCCAAGATTCTGTTGTTGTCTGCCCCTTCGGTTTGGGACGCTCGTGATTACTCTCATCCAATTCTTCTTGTGCGGTGCCTCAGCAGCCGGTTTTTGGTACCTCCTGTGGCTGACGGACAATCGTAATGCCGGTAAGGTGGTTTTCCATCTTTAGTGGGTTCAATATTGACGATAAGCCAGTGGACGTGGAGAATAACGTTAGGATTTCACTGATCGTCGCTGGCGCAATCTATACCTTTGCCGCCATCATCGGCCTTTTTGGGTAAGAAGCCTGCTTGGCGTTTTGGGAGCGCTATCTAATCATTGCACCCAGGTTCCTTGGAGCCATCTTCAAGAAGAATGGGCTCGTCCGAACGTACTTGGCCCTTCTATACATCACCTTGATGCTCCAAATCGCGTCCGGCATTTACACTCTTGTGATGTTCTATCGCTTCCATGATAAGGCTGGAGCCAAAACAGACTGCATCGAGAATTCGAACGATAGCACCGTGATCAACTATTGCGACGCCCTGGAAAACTTTGCCAAGACGCCAAAATGGGCTGTCTGGGTCGCAAGTATCATTCCTATCGTCATTGTCGCTTGTAAGTCTCCACGCACCAAGCTCGTGCAATTGACGCATATCTGATCAATCTTATTTCATATCCAGATGCCTGCTATGTCGTGCACAATTACGCAAGACGCCTCGTAAAGCAGAAGGCCGACCGCGAAATTATCCCAACACGCTCCCTTGCCAGTGGACCAGAATACACCGCTGTTAAGCCTCACGAGGAAACTCATCCTCTGGCCCAACCTACTTACAACTACCCTTACTCCGATGCACCTCATTCCTTTGGCAATACCACAGCTCCACCGGCCACTGGCCAAGCTGCTAGCTACTACTACTCCGACAACAAAGTCTGAAATGGTGTAGTTCAAGTCTAGTTTTTTTTGTTTTTTTGTTTTTGTTTTCTTGTATACCAATGTATACCTTCACATAACGCGCATTATCTCACACCATGGATCCCATACACATGTGATATTCTCTGTTGATCATGCAATTATATCCACACGGACATTGCTACCCATCGAGAGGCATGACGACAATGACAACAGTGCGATTATGAGTTTTTTTCATCGAGATGTTGAGCTCTTGCCAATTTATGCTCACTGAAAGCACTGCAAAACGATACTCTCGGAAATGTTTTGAGGATGGGTAACGTGTTGATTCGGTGGCGGGGAGGCAAAAAAGCGTGCAAGGGTTAGAATATCAGAGTATCAATGTTTTGCATTGCTTGGTAATAGCCTCTGGCTTGGGCCTCAGAAAGGAAGTAGTGTCGCAGCAACCAAATATCCATCTTCAGTGTCCACAGCCTCCCTTTTGGATCCTGGTTAGCGCAGATAGTCTCTGCGGTCACCATGGCTGACGACTTTCTACGGCTCGTGTCGTCTGCAAATCCTGCAGCACGACAGTATCAACCTGCCATGACCAACAATGGCTATCCCCCCTCGGCCGGCCCGTACAACCAACCGCAACACCAAGATCCTCAACTCCTTGACCCCTTTTTCGACGATGACGATGATGGTGCACCAGATTCAGCTTTTGGACGGCCTTCCGCGATGGCCTCACAAGAGAGTGGCCTACCACTCAGCCGGACGGCAGCCGGACCAGCTGGCCATTCTAAAGTTACAATTGGGGAAGGTGTACCGCAAGGATGGAATTTCGATGATGAGGACTTGACACCTTCAAACGAGGCACCGTTTTCGGGATCGGCGTCATTTCCGGGAACGAAGGTGCAGACGCAGAAGCCATCAACGACTCCGAAACGCAAGAAATGGAAGTGGCCATGGGAGAAGGAGAAGGAGTTGACAACGGAGAGGTCGATCGCATTGAACAACAGTGCGGCAAATGGAGAGTTTTGTTCGAACTTTATCTCAACCAGCAAATACAATCTCGCGACTTTTGTCCCCAAGTTTCTGTTTGGTACGTGAGCTCTCTTGAAGTGAATCACCACGGATCGTACTGAGCAACTTTCCAGAGCAATTCTCAAAATACGCAAACTTGTTTTTCCTCTTCACTGCATGTATACAGCAAATACCTGGCGTATCTCCAACAAATAAATATACCACGATTGCACCGCTGGCGGTGGTTCTACTAGCTTCAGCGTTGAAGGAAGTACAGGAAGACCTGGTGAGCTCATTGTGTTCTGCTCAGTTAAGCCAGCCCCAATGACCCTTTCAAAAGAAACGACATCAATCTGACTCGGAGCTTAATTCGCGGACGGCTAAGGTCATGAATCAGCATGCAGGGTTTACAGACAAGAAGTGGAAAGATATCCGAGTAGGGGATGTGGTGCGACTAGAAAACGATGATTTCATTCCTGCGGACATGATTCTCCTAAGTTCAAGTGAACCAGAAGGCCTGTGCTATATCGAAACCTCTAATCTAGACGGGTGCGTGTTCATCCATAATACATCCCGCTTGAATCTCACGTTTCTCTAGCGAAACCAATCTCAAAATCAAGCAAGCCAGTCCTCAAACATCGCAACTCACGTCGCCCGAGCTCGTCAACCGACTGCGTGGTTCCCTCCGATCTGAACACCCCAATAATTCCCTGTATACCTACGAAGGTACCCTAGAGCTCATCACCGAGCATGGAACACCAAAGCAGGTGCCCCTTGGACCTGACCAGATCCTTCTTCGTGGCGCTCAACTGCGAAATACACCTTGGGCATATGGCCTAACTGTCTTCACTGGTCACGAAACGAAACTCATGCGCAACGCTACGTAAAGTTATTACTCGAGGTCGGGAACACCTTCCGCTGACGATCAATATCTGTAGTGCTGCTCCTATCAAGCGAACTGCCGTTGAACGTCAAGTGAATGTCCAAATTGTATTCCTGTTCTTCATCCTTCTGGCTTTGTCTATTGGTTCTACAATTGGCAGTAGCATTCGGTCGTGGTTTTTCTCGAACCAACAGTGGTATCTTTATGAAAAGACATCTCTCAGTGGACGAGGTGAGTAATATCCTGTTTCCATACCTGTTGTTCTAATCACAAGTCGCACAGCTCGTGATTTCATCGAAGGTTTGCCCTCTTTTACGCCTAACTAATTAGAGTACTTATCTTTTGTCAGATATCCTTACTTTCATCATCCTGTATAACAACCTCATCCCTATTTCCCTGATTGTCACCATGGAAGTAGTCAAGTTCCAACAAGCTCAGTTCATTAACTCTGATCTGGACATGTACTACACCAAAACTGATACAGCTGCGCTCTGTCGAACTTCATCACTTGTGGAAGAACTCGGTCAAATTGAATATGTGTTCAGCGACAAGACTGGCACACTCACGTGCAATGAAATGGAGTTCCGTTGCTGTAGTGTCGGAGGTGTGGCGTATGCTGATGTGGTAGACGAATCAAAGAGGGAGGGTACCGATGGTAAAGACGGCTGGAGGACATTTACAGAGATGAGAGGCTTGTTGAACAAAAGTTCAAACCCTTTCCTGGATCCATCTTCGACCACTACCATGGACGAAGAGTCAAAACAGCGGGAGACGATTGTGGAATTCCTCACACTCCTGGCCGTCTGTCACACGGTCATTCCCGAAATGAAAGACGAGAAGATGGTTTATCAGGCCAGTAGTCCAGACGAAGCGGCGTTGGTAGCCGGTGCGGAGTTGTTGGGGTTCCAGTTCCATGTAAGTTTTCCATGCTTCAGGGTTTTCCCCCCTCTGAACCAATGTTTTTAGACGCGCAAGCCTAAGTCTGTCTTTATTAAGGTTCTGGGACAAGACCAGGAGTACGAGATTTTGAATGTTTGCGAGTTCAACTCCACTCGTAAACGAATGTCTACCGTTGTCCGAGGACCCGACGGCAAGATCAAGATTTATACCAAGGGTGCAGATACTGTCATTCTGGAACGCCTCAGCAAGCATCAGCCCTACACAGAGAAGACCCTAGCTCATCTTGAGGATTATGCCACGGAGGGGCTGCGAACACTCTGCATCGCCTTTCGCGATATCCCGGAACAGGAGTATAAACAATGGTCGGCGATCTATGACCAGGCTGCTGCCACTATCAATGGCCGAGGAGAAGCTTTGGACCAGGCTGCGGAACTCATTGAAAAGGATCTCTTTCTACTCGGTGCTACGGCTATTGAAGACAAGCTTCAGGATGGCGTTCCCGACGCTATACATACTCTGCAAATGGCTGGAATCAAGGTCTGGGTGTTAACTGGCGACCGGCAGGAGACTGCTATCAATATTGGAATGTCATGTCGACTTATATCCGAGTCGATGAACTTGGTATGAAAATAATCGCTAATTAGGCGGTGGCCGTACTGATGGTTCAATCAGGTCATCGTTAATGAAGAGAACTCTCATGACACACAAGAGTTCCTGACAAAACGATTGTCAGCTATCAAGAACCAGCGAAATTCTGGTGATGTAGAGGACCTGGCACTAATTATAGGTATGGGGAAAAGGTTGTTTGACATCACGATTTCTCATGTTATCTCAATTCTTGAAGATGGCAAGAGTCTTGGCTTTGCTTTGGAGAAAGAAATGTCAAAAACGTTCCTGGAGCTTGCTATCATGTGCAAAGCTGTCATATGTTGTGCGTGTCGTTATTGCTCGTGTTCGGAAGTTCCCTTTTTGATCATCCCTGTCTAGGTCGTGTGTCGCCACTACAGAAAGCGCTGGTCGTTAAGCTTGTCAAGAAAAATCAGAAAGCCATTCTGCTCGCGATTGGTGATGGAGCCAACGATGTCAGTATGATCCAGGCCGCCCATGTTGGTGTTGGTATCTCTGGTGTCGAGGTGCGTGATTTCATGAGTACAAATCAGCCAAGAATGACTGTTGGTCGTAGGGTCTACAAGCCGCTCGTTCTGCAGACGTTGCTATCTCCCAATTCAGATTCCTCAAGAAACTACTTCTCGTGCATGGAGCATGGAGTTACCGCCGGTTGTCAAAGCTGATTCTGTGTACGGCTATATCCTTCTCAAAAGGCGTGAAGTCTATACCTAATATAACCATAGATTCCTTCTACAAAAACATCGTGCTATATATGACACAATTTTGGGTAAGTGCGTTGCTTTGAAGTTTCCGGAGACATTGGCTTATTGCGACGATAATTTTTCCTGTAGTATTCCTTTTTCAACAATTTTTCCGGCCAGATCGCATACGAATCCTGGACCCTATCCTTGTACAACGTCCTATTCACCGTCCTACCGCCACTCGTCATTGGTATCTTTGACCAATTCGTTTCAGCACGTTTTTTGGACCGGTACCCCCAGTTGTACACTCTCGGACAAAGGAACGAATTTTTCACAAAGACGTCGTTCTGGTTGTGGATCGCAAATGCCCTCTACCATAGTATTGTACGTCGCAACCATGCTTTGTGCCCCTTTACCAACACCAGCCTTCAGATCCTGTTCGGTTTCTCTGTGATACTTTTCTGGGGAGACCTCAAGCTGGCCGATGGCCTAGATAGTGGACATTGGTTCTGGGGAACCACATTGTACCTTGCCGTCCTCCTCACCGTCCTTGGCAAAGCAGCATTGATATCCGAGTAAGTGTTACTCCTGCCAAAAGCCAAGTTAGTTTTGACGACTCGTTTGACACTAGCATTTGGACGAAATATACTGTTGCTGCCATTCCTGGTTCATTTGCCTTCACCATGCTATTCTTGCCGTTATATGCGGTTGTTGCCCCTGCGATCGGTTTCTCCACGGAGTACTATGGAATTGTGAACCGTCTATGGACTAACAGTGTCTTTTATTTCGTTTTGCTCCTTATACCCATCTTTTGCTTGGCACGAGACTTCGTCTGGAAATAGTAAGTATCGTGCTTCGTGCTATTGTTCTCATTGTTCACACTCCCCGCAGCTACCGAAGAACCTACATGCCGTCCTCGTATCATATCGTACAGGAATTGCAAAAATACAATATACCCGATTATCGGCCAAGACAGGAACAGTAAGTGTTTTCCAACCCAATCTAGTGGAGTTGTGAGGCTAATGCAGTTTTTGCTGCGGCACAGGTTCCAAAAGGCGATCAAGAAAGTGCGTGCGGTGCAACGGATGCGCCGGAACCGTGGGTTTGCCTTCAGTCAAACCGAAACTGCTGGGAAGCAGGATCAGGCGAGACTCATCCGTGCATACGACACATCAAAGTCAAATGCTCGACCGAGTGGATATTAGCTCTCTTTCTTTTCTTGCGTCACATAGAGGACTATTTGCATTCAACTTCTCTGTCGTTGATTTGGATTGACCACGTTTTAATATTAGGATGCTGGGACAATGTAATTTATATGCATATGGTTTTCTAATAATGACACTGTTGCTTACCTTTAAGATTACTCCACGTCATGTTTTGTGACTTGCTAGACATTCCGTTCGCTCATTCTCGACGAATAGAGAGGAACGTGTGTAAGTCATCAAATTTTTCGTGATGCGATGCTATCTGTTTGAAGACTATGACAGGCAGGTTGTTGAGGATATAGGGGATGAAACTGATGGCGACGAATGGCTATGTCAGAGCAGGCAAGGTTTGCAGGTGGTGGATAACACATCGTTCGAAAGGGCAGGCTTTGCCGGCATCTGTCGCACCGGCTACCATGGGTAAGAGGTACTATATTTGATTTCCTTGGCCACTGAACAGTGGTCGAAATGGAGATTGAATGCATGGAGAAAATCAATTGACGAAGTCGACGGTCGCTCTAGAAAAAGCTTAGTTCATCGCGCCAAGACACAGGATGATTGACTCATGAGGATAGGAATACGAATGTCAGATAAAGAAACTGAGAGAGGCAGTCTCTGCGGGCGCGAGGGAATGTCGTGCGTAGCAATGACAGGTTGGTTGCCCGCGCAACCAGACGGGTGGTGATGCGTGGTGGTCAATGTAGACATGTTGAGATGCAATGTAGAACCATGGCCATCCGCCGACGAACGACCCAGCTTG
The DNA here is from genome assembly GCA_001563735.1 of Leucoagaricus sp. SymC.cos. Taxonomy (NCBI): domain Eukaryota; kingdom Fungi; phylum Basidiomycota; class Agaricomycetes; order Agaricales; family Agaricaceae; genus Leucoagaricus; species Leucoagaricus sp. SymC.cos. The sequence continues at coordinate 211,128 of KQ962250.1, read as the reverse complement.
AGCGAGAGTTTTCTAGGCAGGACAAAGGCTGAACACGGGGCTAATTGAGGTATGAGGCGAGTATTGTTTCTAGGTGAGGTCCGGAGAAAGAATGGATAAATTTAGAAAACAACATACTACGGCAGATGCTGGCGACAGCCTTGACAACAGGATCAGTGATATGCGCTGCGTTGACTAGCTTATATACCTACAATTTCACCTTTGGATCTCCTTGTGCACGCCCTCCCAGAGACTGTGTCTCGCTCGCTCTTTCGTTTTCTTTTTTTCTTTTTTACTTTTTTCTTTTCCTCTGCCGCTCTTTTTGTTTCTGTTTCAAGCACCGTCCGACTAGCGTCAGGAACGCCGATATATTCCCATTCTAGAAGAGAACCACCATCATCCAACGTCAACCATCACCATGTCACTCAAAGCCGAGCTAGAAACCTGGGCGGCTGCATTGAAGGCGTACGATGAACAGGAATTTGAGAAGGCTCTGGACCTTTTCTCGGTGCGTCTACCGCTTATGCTGGTCGGGGCTGTTTCGCTGATAAAGGGTCGCCTCACCACAGCGGATCGCGGACTCGTCCAAAATACTCACGAACATGGGATTGATTTATGCGACCCTTGGGGAGCATGAAGCAGCCGTAGAGCGCTTTCTCGAAGCCACTAACCTTGACCAATACCTTGCCGTTGCGTATGTCGTCATCGTCGATCATGTCTGTCCCTTGTGGCTCAGGGGGTATATTTCCTTTGCAGGTACTTCCAGTGCGGGGTGTCAAACTTCTTGCTCACCCGTTATGACCTCGCCTTCAAAGACTTCGAGCAGGCGCTATTTTACCTGAGAGGGAATCAAGCGATGTATGTGCCCTTTCAGCTGCCTCTCTGTGCTCAATTTGACTGGTTGTCATGCAGTAACTATGAACAATTGGGGCTCAAGTTCCGCTTATTTTCGGCAGAGGTCTTGTACAATAAAGGACTCTCACTGATATACATGGGAAGAGTGCAGGATGGTCTGCAGGATATGCAGGAGGCGAGCCGGGACAAGGCAATAGACGATCATAAGGTTATTGATGAGGCTATAAGAGACCGCGGGGAGGGCTACATGGTGTTCAGTGTGGTACGCCTCCTTCATTCATTCATCTTTCATCAAGTTGTTGATGGTTGCACAAGCCTGTTGGTGTTCTCTATCGCCCTTCAGAAAAAAAACTGAAGAACGCAGCTGCTAGAAATTTCCTAGGAGAGCCGGTATGTCCTCTCTTCTAGCTGGTAAGGGCGCTTATCCCAACGACCTACTTCTCAGATTTTGGTGGCTGCAAGTGATGCGAATGATGCATTTACCACCTTCACGGGTTCTACACGGCTAAAGCAGGGTATCACTCCAACGGGTGTTTATGTTGATCGACCAGAAGCTTCTGTCTCCAGGAGCGCCACCCTACCGACCGTTACTCCTGGGACTAGTACGTCCACTCCCACTACTGCCGTACTGGAATAAATCTGATAATGCAGCAGAGACAACTCCGGACCCTTCGCCCGCTGCGGGAATTGAACGCGCCAAAACAACGCTGGCGGTACCTTCCAATGTTGGCGAGCTTACGTCTCCCAACGCGAACAACAGAAGTCCAAGTTCCCCCATCAGCGGAAATCGTGATAACGCTGAGTCAGGATTGACAAGGAACCCCACCCAGATGACGTTGGGTCAATCAACACCAGGCATGGGCATTGGGGGGCCTGTTCGTGGCTTGAGTGTTCGAAGACCAGCCGAAACTGGCCCGTCTCCTGTCACCTTGAATGACTCTGGCCCTTCGCCGCCCCCGAAATGTAGGGAGCTCTACTCACTTCTTTCGTTTGAGATTGTACTAATTTTCTATTTTCTAGTAGCGAAGGAAAAGGGTCCTCGCCTCACAGAATTCTATGACGACTACCTCGATTCTTACGCTGACTCTGCCTCCGCACCGGCTGTCCCAAAGCTCCCTACAGCTGCGAATGATCGTGTTGCTGCGTGGGCGAGAGGCAGCGCTGGTGCACCTCCGCCTGGTGGACCATCTCGGAACGTTTCTAGAAGTGCTCCTGGCAGTAGCTACGCGCCAAGTTCCTTCGGTTCAATGAGGAGAAAACCTTCGCGAAGGCCTACACAACGCGGTTTCCGTATGAAAAGTACCTACGAGGAAGACGAAGAGGAAGGATATGTCAGCGGGGACTATGATGATGGTTTCTACGAACTCATGAAGATCCGTGTCAAGGTTCGTCCCTATTGGACAGGCGCTGTAATGATAAGGCTGAAAAAATGTTCCACAGATCCACTATAAGGATGATGTTCGGGGAATGGCATTGACCCCTGATATGCCTTTCGATGAGTTCATGGGCAGGCTTGCCGCGAAATTTGATCGATCTGTGCAGGGACTCGGCTTGAAGTTCCAGGATGAGGATGGCGGGAAGGTTACGCTTGCGGACGAGTCTGACTTTGAGCTTGCTATTGAGACTGCTCGTGCAGGCTCTAAAGGTAAAGCTGAGGGCAAACTTGAGATGTGGTGCAGTGATCGGTAGCCCTTTCCAGACTACTGTTTTTTTCCTGGTCCTTCTTCACCCCTTCTGATACGACAATGCGACGTCTCCCTATGTGTCCCCGTCTGACTTCCATACATTAGACTCAGTCCTCCCCATGTTCCAGCCTATCATTTTATACTATTCACCATTGTTGCTGTATATCCCTCTCCCCCTGCTCTTGGCTTCATTCACGCGGTATTTTGGTTGTTTCCTCCTCTTGCATCACTAGTCGGATAGTAGTTGAATAACTTGAGAAACGTGTATCAATTTAGAGCGAATATGTTGCTTGTACCATGTCATTGTAGTCAATGCGTGACTCTCTTCGGAAGAGAATCCATGTTGTCGAAGGACCACGGCATCACACATAAATGTACAACACAAATGAAGAAAGTTGGAATCTCAGTAGAACACTCTATTTTATACAAAAAATCTGCGAGACAGTATGTTGCGGAGATCCAAGCTCAAGTCCAGAGAACTCACTGGGAGCTGGCTGAAGAGAAGTATGCTAGATTGTGTGAGGTTCCTTCTGGCGCTTAATTGGACGAATTGATCACGATTAGTCAGCCGATTGAGCAGAAATTGATTTGCGCATTCCTTGAAATCCCCCTCAGTCATACCTACTTTGTCCATGGGTCTTTCAGGCCGGAAAATCAAACAGAGGATTGGAAACGATCCTCGCAATCTATCATGGGCCGATGGTTCGTCTTTCTTGCGTAATTAGTACTTGCTCGAAATCACAATTGACATCTCCCTTTATATTCACTCCATGGGATTCAATTCAAATTATACATGGCATTTCGACAGACGCTGCGCGTTTCGGGTCTAGCTACCTGACGAAATTTGGATGGGACTCGAGCAAGGGATTGGGCGTGAGCGGGGAGGGTCGAACTTCGCATATCAAGGTCGCGCAAAAATTGGACATGATGGGTATTGGAGCTGCGCATCAGCAAGACCCCAATGGACTTGCGTGGAAGCAGAATAAGGATTTTGAAAACTTGTTGAGGAGGCTAAACGAGGCGAACGGTATTGTGGAGGAACAGACGGGAATTGTGGTTGACGGGTTTGTGAAGCCGAAAGGGGATTTGAGTGAGGAGGCTGACGAAGGTGAATGCCAGAAGACTGGTGCCGAGACAGAGAAGGAGAGAGAGAAGAGAAGGAAGAGAGAGAAGAAAGGAAAGAAGGAGAAGGAGAAGGAATGTAAGGAAGAGAAGGAGAAGGAGAAGGAGAAGGAGAAGAAGGAGAAGAAGAAAGAGAAGGGTGGCGGAGAGAATGAAAGCAAGAAGAAACGGAAAAGAGACGAGGATGTCGACGATGCTGACCGGAAAAAGAAGAAAAATAAGAAAAACGCCCATGAGCCTACCCCCGAACCCTCCGCTAAACCCACTGAAACAGTATCGATCTCACCAGAACCTACAGCTATCATTGAGCAAAGGGCGTCCCGTGTTATACCTCGGCATAGATCGTACGTATTTTCCAGTTGTAGTTTGCTCAGTTCACATAACTTGCCCCAGGCATAGGGCACGCCACATCGCCGCTAAAACCATTGGTTCAAAAACCGCCATCGCGATTTCTGAAATTCTTGGGATTGCTCCGACACCTTCACTTTCCTCTTCCGTGGCCCCGTCAGGCACTCAGACGCCACGAGAAGGCAAATTGACGTCCATTTACGATGATAACGAGGATACCCCCGAGGTCGACAAGATTACAACTTCAACAAAGAGTTTGCAGGACTACTTTAAAGAGAAAATGAGCAAGCTGCAGGGACCGGCAAGTTCGGTCCCAGTGCCAACTCTGCAATCAGAAGTGTTGGAAACGGATTACGATGATGTTCCACGAAGTGGCCTTGGATTGCGACCCAAACTGGTGTTGAACGAAGACGATGCACCAAGGTTGGGCCTTTCCAAGTTTTCAGCACTCATCTCCTCTTCCTTCATGGCAGCGACTTCCTTATGCTCGACGTTTGAGTCAGCCGAAGCCGAAGGCTCGATAGCGAAAGCGGACAAACCTACAAGTGCGGAAAAGGACAGTGGTGAGGAGCGGCAGCGGCGACGGCGGAAAAAAGAAAAGAAAGGATTGAAGGCGTCGAAGAAGGAGCGGGAAGAGAAGGAAGAGGGCAGATGGCGAAAAGCAGACTCGGACTGAAGCGGTAGATAGATTTCTGCCGTGTATAGATGACGGAAAAATGTGGATCCGGATGGGATCACACACAACACGCATCGTCAACATTGTCAGCGGAATGTGTTCTATCCTTATGTAGTACTCTCATGAAAGTCAGAGATCTCATAAACTCTCCAAGGGTCGCCTCAGAGACCTCCCGCTTCAGCACTCTATCTCCCACCCCAGAACACAGGGCTGCCCTCTACCACCGCGTGAGTCTCCTCTCGTTCTGTCGTGTGCCTCCTTACGAGGAATCCACCGCTCTGCGCCACAGCACCGGCAGGCAAACAACATGCTGCGTCCAAACCCCTCTGCTCCACCTTCGCGTGCGCCGTCGCCCCCGAATAGCAATGGAAGACGCCCTTCACGTCGAGCAAGCATTGTGCTCATTGGAATGCCTGGAGGTTCAATATCTGCGTTCTTAAACCCATGATTCCGCCGCTCATTCTTTTCGAGGTCTATAGTCGGCAAGACTACTCTCGCCTCCATAACTGCAAAGGCTCTGGGATGGGAGATGCTCGACACAGATGCTGTTTTCGAGTCGCAACAGCTCATGACAATCCCTAACTTCATTGCTAGCAAGGGGCGCGACGCTATGATCATGGCCGAGTCTCAAATTCTTGTGGATGTGCTACAGAACAATCCTGTAGAGAAGGTCATTGCCTGTGGCTCGCGAGTCATTGAGCTCGAGGAGAACCGAGCAGTACTTAGGAGGTTTCGAGAAAATGGTCCGGTTATTCATGTCATCCGAGACAAAGAGTCTGTCGCTGCCTACACCCGTAGGTCTGCTATCCACGACCAGGACCCAGATGCCTGGGAACATTTGGCCTCG
>KQ962250.1:172340-205604 GCA_001563735.1 Leucoagaricus sp. SymC.cos | reverse complement strand
GAATGCTGCTCATTCGAGTTTGCTTCGCTGACTGTTCGCGTGCCACAAGACGAAGAGGATGTGCCGATGGAGTATAACAATAATGAACTATCTGTTATCTTCAAACCGGTTGAGCAGGATTTCTTCAGGCTATTACGGTTTATTCACGGCGTTGACACCAACAAAGTCCCGACTCACGGTCATAGAACGTACTTCCTCGCCCTCACATTCGACGACCTGAACCAGGCAGAGCCACATCTCGAGGACTTGTCCATTGGGCTTGATCTTTGGGCTATCCGAGGCGACTTGTTGGCTTCATACGACCCTAATTACCTCTCTTTCCAAGTGGCCACCCTTCGTCGACACTCACCACTCCCCATCATGTTTATGATACGTACCAAATCAGAGCAAGGAAGATATCCAGATATCGACGTTGGCAACACCCCACTTCGTGAATCACTCACCTCTTACTATCAACATGCACTTCGCCTCGGGATCGAGTACGTCGAGCTTGAGGTACAGCATCCCCGCTCTATCTTTGAGAGCGTCATTCCCTTAAAGGGAAATTCGTCGATTATTGGCAGTTTCTTCGACTACACAGACGAGAGCCAATGGGAGAGCCCAGAAACAAAACAGATCTATGACAACATTGTCAACATGGGTGCAGACGTGGCTACGATAATATTTCAAGCCAAGTCCTTTGAGGATAACATGCGTCTTCGAACCTTTGCTGCATCCGTTGAAGGAGGCCCTATACCCTTAGTTGCGATAAATTTGGGAATCGAGGTGAGCTGCAGTTTCTCGCGATGATCATTGTCACTGAATAGCATTTGACTATTTTCAGGGCAAAATCTCACGAGCGTTGAACTTTTATCTCTCTCCTGTATCACATCCACTTCTCCCAGCCTCCGGAACCTCTGGTCATGTTACATTTCAAGAATGTCAGAGTATATTATACCTCACTGGTCTTCTCCCGCCGAAGAAATTCTACGTGTTTGGCCATCCTATTTCCCATTCAATGTCGCCTGTCCTTCATAATGCAGCTTTCAAAGCCCTTGGGCTCCCACACGTCTACGGGAAAGTTGACACGGCAAGTGTCGATGAAATTCGTCGAGTAATGGAATCACCAGACTTCGGAGGGGCCAGTGTGACACTTCCACATGCTCGTAACGTCATCCCCCTCATCCAGCACCTATCACGACACGCACAAATCATTGGGGCAGTCAATACGATTTTCCCGGTGTCATGGGGAGGTTATGGACTATTCGGAGATAATACTGATTGGAGAGGAATTAAGAACTGTTTAACGCGTTCGCTAACACCCGCACACACGGTCACTTCGTCAACCACTGCACTTGTCTTGGGCGCCGGTGGCTCGGCCAGAGCGACGATATATGGGCTCTATAGGATCGGCGTCGTGAACATCTTCGTATACAACAGGAGCGGTCCCAAGGCCCAAACACTAGTGGACGACTTCCAGCGGCTGGATCATCTTCTGCGTATCAAAGTTCTCGATCGCCTCGACCTGCCCTCACCTATTGATCCCTCGCCGACCATCATCGTTTCCACCATTCCCGCTTGGGCTGGAGCTATTGACTCCGACTCGACGGTGCCCATCGACGTTGGTTTGAAACTAGACCATCTGTCAATGAATGGCGGAGTTGCAGTGGAGTTGGCATACGAGAAACGGATGACACCCTTGTTATCACTCGCGGAACAAAGGAGGTCACAAGGCTCACAATGGATTAGTGTAGAGGGCATCGAAGTTCTTCTAGAGCAAGGGTTTGAGCAGTGTAAGATGTGGACAGGAAGAAGAGCGCCACGCAAGCAAGTCCGGGCCAAAGTTTTGGAGGTGTATCAGGAGACGTTGAGCAGATGTCGAAACTAGTGTTGTAGGATATATATGATGACGCATATCTTGAGAGCCGATGTATTGCACGACTATGAGTATATCCCGTTGTCTTATCTTTTAATGCCGCTTGTTTAGAGAATCTGTAATATACCGATAAGCCTGGACAACATTGTCTGTAGGGGAAAGTCGAGGGAATATCCATCCTATTCGTAGCTATCCGAACGAATTTGAGCGAAAATGATGGATATCAACTATTCTACAGTTACATGGTGACTATTTTGAATATTAACAGGGTATAAAATATTTGATATATTCAATTACGGCGTTTAGCACGAGGAGGCTAACCTGTGAAAAACTCCTCTTGAACCTCATCTCTACTACTGATATCTGCAATAGTTTGCTCCTTGGTATTATAAAGCTCTAAAGACGTGATAACTTCCGGGATTACGTCGATATGCACGTTCCGGCCCCATAGAATATCGAGATGCTCATATGTGTGCAACCGTTTCGCGACTGTATGGCCAGGAAGTTGCGCCAGCATCGTGTCAATATCGACGAGACTGTCCGAGTCTCCGTATAACAAAACGATCGGAGTGACAATATTTCGTGTGGGGAACCGCACAGGTCGGTATGAGCTGACGGATGTTACCACTATGGGTGAAAGCACGTCATCATCGTACATCTGGAATGCCGCATTCCGCATGATCTGGAACCAATGTACAACAGACTTGACAGATGTGAAAGAGTACAGGTGGGCGTAGGCAGCAATTTTTTGGTGCGAAGATATGTTAAGGCTGCGCCAGTTGAAAAGCCAGATGAGCGATTTGTCGATGACGGATGCGAATATTGGCGGGTAAATAATGGATTGCCAGAAGGTAGCGGAGGAGAGGATAGATTTACGGCCGAAGATGAGGAAAAGGAATGTTGGGCTAAAATCTAGTTCAGTAAGTTTAGGGTAGAAAAAACGAAGGGTACTTGCGATGCCTTCATAAGACCATCGACAATAGGAGCCGCCAGACCGGCTGGGCTCATTGCGGGGGCAAGGGCAATAAATACGTTGATCTTTTCATTCAGTTGCGGATGTATGCTGAGGGCTGCAAATGCTTGAGCTGTCCCTTGGCTGAAGCCAATGTAACTTAATTGAGGCGCCTTCGTCACTTGCAGGATGTGATTAATGGTGTCGGGGATGTCATGCCACGCAAAATTATCGATGCTGCAAAAGAACTGAGAAGAACAGCATAACTTGCCAATGGAGTGGACTCTACCTGTAGTCCCAGAACCCTGAGGTATTGGGCCCGTGGTGAATCGACTTCTTGGAGTACTTGTTTCCTCTAGCCAATTGAGGATTTAAATGGGGACAACAGCAGAGAAGAGGAGACTATACCTGTTGTTACCCAACCACACGTCGTAGCCCTGCTCTGCTAACACGAACGCTAAAGAGCGTTCTGGATTTGTCAGGCAGACCCACACCTCGCTATTCATGAGCAAACCATGATGAAGGTACACAACAGGTTTTCCGGTACTGGTCCCCGGTTTTTTCCTCTTCTCTCCCCGTTTCCCAGGTAGCCGGTGGAGGCCAAGAAGATACCCGTCCTTAGTCAACACAACGTGTTCTTCATGTGTGTATCCGTGAATACGACAGAGATCTTCAAAATCTTTGGCCCTGAGGACCTGGTCTGCCGCCAGTTTTTCGTCGGACAGGTATTCTTCACTACGGCCGAATTGGTTGAAGAGAACCCGAGACCGCTTGTAGAACCAATTGATGACAGGTTTGGGCAGAAGGAGGATCACAAGTCTAAGAACTGAGGCGAGCACGAGGATTGAGAAGCTGAAAGTTATTGCAAGGTATTCGCGAATTGAAAGTCGGCCAAGGAATGGGATGCGCATCGCTACAGAGTTGTTAGTGAGAGACGCTGTGGGAATCGGTTGGGAAACGATTACCAATTGCTTGATATTTCTGCGAAAGTCAAACGTGTCAAAGAGTCCAAAAATCAAGGGAACGAAGAGGATATCATTAGGTCATGGAGAGGGTTGGAAGTCGTTGAATTGACTGAGAGGACCGTATGATGTCAAGAGTCGCACGATTCTTTGCTAAAATGGTTACGGGGTCTTGTGAGACCTACTTGGGACCCCAGAAATTAGGGATTCCTTTTGAAGTTCTTGGGGTCGTGGGCTGCCGTGAGGCTGTCCGTTCCTGATTCTCAGGACCCCGGATTCTTCGTCTGGAATTGATCCGACTACTTGATGCTCAAGCTCAAGTCAAACCATGGCATTCGTCATCTGAATCTTCCTTTAACGTCTTGTTTTGAGCTTTTCCATTTGTTAATATCTCACACCACCAATTTCACATAATTGCCCTATTGAGCCTCATCTAAAGCAGCGGCCGGGACAATGTCGTCAGGGAAATACAACATAGTCCACCAGACAGTTATTGTTCAGGTCGACACGGCGTCTACAGCTCGTACGAAAGAAAGGGAGAAAATGGTGAAGGCAAAGGCGCATTTCTTTTGTCATAGTATTGATCGTCTGAGATCAAAACGATGTCCGCTATCGTCACGACTAGAGCTGCTTTGAAGCTTGAAGCTTAAAGCTTAAAGAATGAGATTATGTCCGCTATCGTCACGACTAGAGCTGCTTTGAAGCTTGAAGCTTAAAGAATGGTAGTTTTGAGACCCTACTCATTTTAACACTACCTATATTCCATAATTATCCCATTCATGTCTAAGTGAATCAGTGTTACAATAGTCAAGAGACAGCCAGCGGAGGAGCGACCGCCTTCCGACTTCCAGCCTGTAGGTCTAGAACTCCAGTGAGAATGCCGGTGCATTTCCTACGAGCTCGGGAGTTCAGCACTAGAAGAATAATAACCTCCTGGCATGTCACTCCGATACTCGAAAAGGCAGATTAGAGGCTGGTGAAAGGGCGTTCATCAGTCACACACATATTCCATTGTGAGCTAGTGGTTATGTTACCTCCGCAGCTGTTTCGCTAGAGTTTCTTGGTGCGTTTTATGAAATCTCCTCTGAGGAGGGCCTCTTTCGCAACACCGGATATACGTTTCCATCGACCAGAACCCAGCTTCGTTCCACCGTAGCACCTGGACACCACCACGATCACATTCTCACAATTTGACAATTCGAGAAGTCTTGAAAGCCGATCCCCACTCCCACTCTCGCCACCGTCACTTTGTCCGCATGCCAGTCTTTCCAGCCGTTGGTTCTTCTCAGTAGACCGATAGGCATACATACAGTGTGTCGTGCGTTTCAAGCTCGGCAATGATGTCAAATGTTGGAGAAATGTAGGTAATAAGGCTACATCCCTAAGTTCAGTCGCATACGCCTGGAAACCTGATTTACGGTCCACTACGCGTTCCGACGCGAATATTCTGCATGGCCATTCGTCTGATGTCGAAGACCGTGGTCAGGTGGAAAACTAGCGAATTAATCAATCCCATTCTCACCCTCAAGCACTTTATCAGTCTTTGCATGCAATGCCGCGTGTGGGGCCGAAGGGATTATTCGTCCCCTGGAGGCGGAAGATCGGAGCGACACACGCGCGCGAGGAAGGCTGCAGCTCCAGTTAAGCGTTTGGGTCGTCCAAGGACGGAGATAATGCATGCAGAACGGCTGGAACCATGCGATCAGGCCTCAGGGGTTGACACAGCTATTTTGGCTTGTTTCCGAATCACCACGGACCACATGCTCCCAGAGACTAGACCAATGAAATACGATCTCCAGTTGGGCCCGCTGGAGGTAAAGGCAACCTTACACTACAGTCGAATCATATTTACCAATGCACGTTGCTCAGACGCTAGCCCATTGTGATCATGGCCCCCGTTGAAGGGTTTTTTTTCAAACGACGGTGGTTTGTGGGTGACCGCGCGGTCGCCTTGGGTGCAATGTGGGCACAAGAGCCCCTGAGACTCCGACTCGCCCTTTTACAGGTGGCGAAGTCTCCAGGATCAGGCAGTATCGGTGCCAAATGCATTCATGCATTCATCAACATCTCCATTTCGTTCCGACATGATCCATGTCAAAGTCATCACATAACCTGTGTTGGGCTGACCATATGATCTCCCCGAGTTCATTCCCGCCTTGCCGTTGGGGTTGGGAGTACAAAAACCCCTCTTCCATGTTCCATATCTCGGTTTGGTTCCCCTCCACTCCAACTTTATTAATCTTCTCTCCTTGTCTTGATCCACATCCATCGTCAAGCTTGCAATCATGCGTAAGTTGAGAACGTGTGTTGTCCTGATCTCCAGCATTTACCTGAGATTCAGGCCTCATCATTCGAGATGATCCCAAAACCGTTGGTGAATATATTGCCAACTACATTTGCAAGCGGTGCGTGTTGTATCTCTCAGGCAAGTGCTACTTCATTGACGATGACACGACAGTATCAACGATTTCGCTCCGACACCTGAGAAACCTTTCGTCCTCGGCTTGCCGACAGGCTCCTCACCAATTCCCACATACAAGGCATTGATCAAACTAGTAAAAGAAGGGAAACTCTCGTATGTCTCATTCCACTTCACTGTCGTTGCCTTGGTCGCTGTACACATTCTTCTTCAGGTTCAAGAACGTCGTGACGTTTAACATGGATGAATATGTAGGGTTACCCCGCGACCACTCCGAGTCCTACCATACTTTCATGTTCCGAGAGTTCTTCTCTCATAGTCAGTGCTCTCATTTTGTTCATAGTAATCCTGCTAAATTGTGTCTTGAGTTGACATTCCACCATCGCAAGTCAATATTCTCGACGGAAATGCGGAAGACTTGATCGCTGAGTGCAACTCGTATGAAAAGAAGATCAAGGATTACGGTGGAATCGAGCTCTTCCTCGGCGGCATTGGTGAAGACGGTCACATTGCTTTCAATGAACCAGGTAAATAGCTCCCCGGTCCTTCATGAACTTGAACTGAGCTGCAACAGGTTCGTCATTGGCATCGAGAACTCGAATTAAAACACTCGCATACGATACCATCCTCGCCAATGCCCGTTTCTTTAACAATGATATATCTGCCGTTCCTCGGATGGCGCTGACAGTTGGTGTTGCAACGGTACTCGACAGCAGGGAGGTTGTTGTTGTCGTTACTGGTCTACGGAAAGCATTGGCTTTAAACAAGGCCATTGGTACGCCTTTCTTTCTAATGCAAACGTCAACACAACTAATTGTCGAGCAGAGGAGGGTGTAAACCACTTGGTATACATATCGCTCTTCTCTGGAAACATCGTTCTTACTAGGATATAGTGGACACTTTCTGCGCTGCAATTACATCCATGGGCTTTGATCGTTGTTGACGAGGATGCTACTGCCGGTATGTTGCGTGTTGTATTTTGTGAAGCCAGCCGCCCATAATCATTGCCAGAACTACACGTCAAAACGGTGAAATACTTCAAGTCGATTGAATATGTCCAAGAACAAGTAGAAAAGTCACAGCGGGAACTCAAGGCTAGAGGGAAAATCACAGAAGAGCAGGTCGGTAGTATGGAGTAATGGACCTTCTTTTACTTCTCCTACACATTTGTCGTTACAATTGGATTAACGATGATAGAAGAATAGAATTTTGAATCTGGGGATTGTTCCCATCAGGTACAGAGTAATGCCATATTTCCTAGCTTTCCAAACCACAAGTTCAACCACGTTGGAGCTTTGTGGCTATTCACTTGATACACATAAACCCAAATCACACATGGTCTGTATTCATAGAGTCCTTGGTAAGAGCTACGGAGCTGAAAGAAAAAGAAAAGTGTGCCAGTCTATTGACACCGTTAATGTGGACCCAGAAATGCACAATACATACCTGTAGACTCGTACAAGAAACGAATCCACATGAAACTCGACAGACTTGTGCGAAGCACTATTCACCAAAATCCAGAAGTCCGTCTGAGCAGAAAATTGAGGATACCAGATGGAAAAGACCAAGTAAGCGGATGAGAACATGACGCGTTCCTTTTCGAAGCTCATTGACAACTTGAACTTATCTGAGTTGAGTGAATCGCCAAAAGTCACACTTTTGCGCTCCGTTCACTCTACAGCTTCATACACCGATCTTACCAGCCATCTTATGTATCTAGAAAGCACAATATCAACGCCATCGAGTCGGAAGTCGAGTTGGGCCCAAGTTAGGCTACCGTGAACAACCCTACTTAGACTCTAGAATCTAGAAAACACTGTGTCTCTGAGTTATTGCTGATCTTTTCCTCACTCCGACGTAGCATCCTGAATCACTAGGAACTCCAAATTAGCATGAACCAGAATATAGAAACAATCCATTCATCAGTTATCTAGAGAGACAGTGCAGGAGTTTAGCAAATTCCATGGTACAGTGCATGCGATTGCACCATCGACAGGGCTCCCCCAGCCCAAGAATTGAAATCATCCTGGCAAATACGACCCGACTTGATGGTTAGGTCAAGCACAGTATCTGATTCTGCTAACTCCAAATTAGCATGAACCAGAATATAGAAACAATCCATTCATCAGTTTTCTAGAGAGACAGTGCAGGAGTTTAGCAAATTCCATAATACAGTGCATGCGATTGCACCATCGACAGGGTGTTCCCCCAGCACAAGAATTGAAATCATCCTGGCAAATACGACCTGACTTGATGGTTAGGTCAAGCACAGTATCTGATTCTGTAGTAGTATGACCTGAAGATTTATCATGCAAAAAGTGACGTTTAGATACTCAAGTTCAGAGGTTTAAATGCTATGGCCGGCGACCTGATCACATTTCTCAGAATTTTGCCACCAATGGGACGCCCTTTTTCAAAATCGACCGGAACAAAAAGAGGTTTACACTACACCAAGTACTACTCGTATTCGAAAACTTTAGTCGCAGGAAATCAAGATGAATTCTGGTAGAACCTCATCAAAATCCCGAGTGATAACCCTTACACTGTAATACCTTGCAGAGAAAGCAAAAACTGACTTGCAGTCGCACCTGGAACGCAAGAAAGTCTACGTTCATTATGAATTGTACACGGTACAAGCATTCAGGGGTATGTTACGAGAGGACAAGCTCAACGCCAAACGTCATTGATCACTTTACTTCCGCTGGCGGGGGAAGAATTCGAACGGTTGGGGTCCGACTCCCAAGTGACAGCACCGTTGAACTTGCGGATGTATTTGTACTCAAACGAGGTGCTTGAATGTTCACAGTCACTGAATACGCATTCGGTAAGTAGGCAGCTTGAGACAACTTCAACGAGGTCTTACCGCTCCAAATGGGGTAGTTGTCAGCGTTGAGGGCGAGCGCGTTATCAGGCGACCAGTTGGCTAGGGCATCAATGGAGCCAGTTAGGAAAATATTCTCTGTTCCCCAAGTGAGTGGGTTGTGGGACGCATGATCATCATCATGATTGTACGTACCACCGAAAGTCGTGATGGCCTGAACATTAAAGGTGACAGGAACAGTGTTGCCTCCACCTCCACCTCCGCCACCATTGTTACCAGAACAAGTTGTAGGAACGGTCAGTCCCTTAGCGCCCCAGCTTGCCGGTACAACACCACTTCTCGCGCCATTCGCGGTCAGCAAGGCAGCGTAGCTCCAGGTCAAATCAAGTGCGCTGACTGGAGACCCGTTACTTCGACTGTATTGCTCGGCGAGATTTCCACCAGAGGGAGTGTATTTGGCAACAACAGCAACAAAACTATCCGCGTAGTTCTTGATCGCCGTAGTCAAACTCGCAAAGGTGCTGGATGAGGACGGGATTGTGCCGGTCGCAATGCCAGGCGAGAAGACGGCGAAGAATGGCTGAGATGTGGCGGTGACGTTAATAGAGCCTTGTTGCTTCCAGACAATGAGTGCATCGTAAAGTTGCTCAGCAACAGCTAGCGTAGCCAGGTACCAAGGCTGAATATTTGTCAGACATTTTTTCTCGTCGGAGGTAGACCAGGTCCTTACATTGCCCCCCATATAACTGTCCTCGGGATACCTTCCAGTGGCGACGCCAACGTTCTGCGCAATACCAGAGTTGATCGAGTAGATGCTTCGGAAAGCATTAACATAAGTCAAGACATTAGCTAGGGCGCGGTCGGAACAAGGCTGGAATGTCACGGCATCGCAACCAGCGGCTGCATCGAAAGTATGAATGCTGGTGAGAACGGTATTGGCGTCTTTTCCAGATCTGCCACCGCCAGTGTTGGCAGTTATGTAACCGGCATTATTCCAGTAAGACTGATTGATGGTCAGTTTCTGGTTTAAGAGGAGGGGTCACTGTTTGATCACGTACCTGCAAGAAACACAAAAGGTTATTGGCCTGCGTGGTGTATCCAGATATAACTGAGGTTTGGCCAATGTCATTGGCCAGCGTGATACCTTGGCGTAGCGATCGGTGTTGAACGGCAGTAGTGAAGAATGACGAAGACGAGACTTCCTCCCACAAATCGAACCTGAATGTGGCACTCGGTGAAAACTGGAAATAGTGTTCATTTTGTCACATACGTGGTCTGATTCCAGTTCGATGCCACATAGTCGAGGTCGAGTTTGATAATTGGCCAAAGCGTATTAGTGACGTAGCTGGTGTTGCTTTGCTTGAGAAGGAAATTTGCCCAGGTGATGAGGGCGTTCGCTCTCACAGCGGGGCCATCTTAGACAAGTTATCAGGTTATTTCCAGAAATATATTCTAATACGAGAATACCTCGCTGAGGGCGACTGCCAAGGGCAATGCAATGAGCACGACAAGAATGGCTGTTTTCAAACCTCAGACCCACCCCCATGCACCAGTAAAGGCAGTTTCATCAATATTGAATTTCGGTTCACCCAAACCGCCAGTGCTGACAGTTCCGGACGGGTTTGAAACTTGTTGAATGATCTCTTGGGAAGCTACAAAATTATCAATCTGATCCCTGAGAGAATCATCTAAGCCCAAAGTGTATCTAAGTGGGATTGAGTTAGATTAGCCGTCCTGTTGCCTCCTAAGGATGATCAGCTTACTGGTCAATGATTGCTGCAAATACGAGGGAGGAGTCACGGGTCCAAGTATAAAGGTAGTCCGGGTTCTGGTTCGAGGGCGAGGCAATCACGATTCCAACCTTTGCTCCTGAGGCTTTGGAGCCTGAAGGACCGATATTGGCCAACAGCCCGGCCTTGGCAATAGGGGACTCAGATGCTAGATAGGCATCCACAGTGCTAGATTGGGCATTTGCTCCCAATGAAAGCACCAGGCCGGCCCAGACAAATGCGGAAGACAGACGCATGAGTGTAAGTGGGGTACTGGGGACCTGGTACAAGTTAATAGGTAGTCTTTATATTCGCGCCAAGAGAGGGCTTCTTGAATCACCGTCTCCTCAAGGGAGAATACACAAGTGCCAATAGAAGGCACATGAATCGCATACCATGCGGCTCGCTGCACATATGTGGATGATCATCCTGTTGGTTGGAACTGAAGGAAGTTTTTCATCGATTCCTTAAATCAGCGAGGGATTGTTGCCAGAACCAAATTCGTCTGGTGTGCTCTTGAATCGTTGGCCAGGAGCTAGATATGACAACGATTGAGAGGGATAGCCGGTGAGAATAGTTGCTACTGACCTCATGAGCTCGTGCAATGTAATTTGAAACATAAATAGATCCAAGAACCATGTGAGGTATCACCGGGAAAGCCGTCAATGAAGGCAGTGAAATGAGCACGTAGTAGGAATGGGTTCTTTGCCGAGGTTTGGAAGTAGATGTGGGGCAAAATTGGATCTTAGTCACGCCGATCGTTACAGTAAAGCTATGTTTATATTTGATTGATTGGCAGGTGATTTCAATTTCTGTGGCCTTAAGTCACAAGTCAAGATTTCAAGCGGCGGCCGTTCTGAGGCTCGCAGAGACCAACCAGTAGAGAACTAGGTATCTCGGAGCCTTTAAAGTGAACATTGGCTGAAATTATGCCAATAGAATCCAATGGATTCCAATTTCCCAACCATCTCGGCACCGAACTTACGGATACGGAGATTTTCAGCTCACTTTAGCTGCAGTCAAAACAAAAAGAACATCTAGAAAGCACGAACATACCCAACGAAGACTAACAATATCATGTATACCATGCCAACTTCCGCTCAGCGACCCACAGCTCTACGGTTTCTCTTTGCACAATGAATCCATGCGAAGCTTGGAGGTGCCGACGGAGGTCATAGGCACGCGTGAAGGCGTAATCGCAAGTGGCTTTTTGTACAGGTAGCAAAGTTGATTGCTGAAGGTCGGTGCCTTCGACCGATTGACTTGAACCGATAAGGCTTTGGAGGTCTGGGAAAGGGCAACGAAGAGCTCTTCCTTGCTGGATCTTCGTCTGGGCAGCTTGAGAGTACATGTAGCCAGTGATCTTTGTAATATCCAATGAAACATCCGCAGTCTCGTCTTCTTCGTCAGATCCGGGTAGTGAATCATCAGGAAACTCGGTACACGTCTCATCGTCACTTCCATGAGCCTTGGCCATGTGGCGTTGGAGAAGGTGTTTATAGCCGTAAGCTTTCTGGCAGCCTTCGTAAGAGCACATGAAGTTGCGCTGCCCTAGATGTGTCACGTTCTTATGAACCGTGAGGGCTTTCTTCTAAAAGGCCACACTACGTTAGTTATCAGAGATGTCCGAGTGACCGGACTAACCGATTTAAAGTCCTTGGCACAAATTTCAACGTCGCATATCCAATCTCTACCCCAATCTCCGCCTCTTCTCCTCTTCGCCGGCTGATGATCAATTTCGTCATCTGCCGACTTTTCTTCTAGAACTTCCATCATTTCCCGCTGTTCGTGAAGTTTCATGTGCGCACGCAGGCCTTTTTGGGTTGTAAAAGTGCGGCCGGAACAGGATACGTGAGGGCAGGTGGGTGGGTGGACGCTGCGGATGTGATTTTGAAGAGCAGACCAAGTGGGAAAATAGGCTGGGTTATCATTCAATTTGTTGATGCATTGAATGTGGACACAGGTATAACGTTTCTCTGCTCAGCAGTCAGCCTTCTTCACCTTGAAGCGGAGTGGGAACATTCATACCGTCATGGGTCTTGCTGTGCGCCTTTAGCTGCTGATTTGTAGAAAACGACTTGGTGCATTGAGGATGTTCGCAACGGTATGGCTTGGTACCGGGAGGTGAGTGTACGTCAGCGATATGAGAGCGAAGTTGATGATGTTTCGAGAATGATTCTAGACAATCGTCCTCTGGACACTGGAGTTGGAGTTAATAATGTTCAGACCGAAAGACAAGGTCTTACCGAGAAGGGTTTGATCCCCTCGTGCCACCCGACATGGACTCTGAGATGCTGGGCTGTCCAGAAACGCTTTTCGCATCCATCTTTACTGCAAATGAAAGGTCGCGATGTTTCTGACAGGTGACTACGTGCATGAGCGTGGAGATGAGTTTCCCGCAGGTAGGATTTCTTGCATGTTTCGCATTGGTATGGACGCTGAGGTGAGTCATGAGCAAAAGGAATAGCTGCACATCATAAATAGCTCACCTCGCCTGTGTGTGAGCGTTCATGCTCAGCCAGACGAGAAGGCTTTGAGTATGCTTTATCACACCCTTCATAGGTACACTGATATCGTTTCTTGGGATTAGAATGAAATTTGCCATTTATAATGACCGGAGGACCGGTCTTCAAGCTCGAAACGACGGCCGAATCTGATTGCTTCCGTTTAAGTAGGGTGTTGGATCTGCCAGGTTCTGGTGAGTGTGAGTGGACAAGGTTGAGGGAGCGGGTGGCTGGGGTTGCCTGCGTTCCAAGGAACTGGCTTATTTGACAAAGGACGGCGGCAGTTGACATATGAGTTTATCTAGAGCAGAATATGTGCCAAAACTAACAACGTCACAAATTTGGATAACAAATGTGGTGAAAGAGTTGGGATGTTGAGGAGAAGTTCGTCAGAAAAAGTATTTGCAGCTATTTGTGGCCTACGAATATGAAGTCTAAAAATAGAGTACCAGTTGAACGCTTCATTTCCCATTGAGCCTCGCTTTAAACTTGTATGTCGACAATTTGCCACACGTCTAGCGCATGCAACAAGAACATCTCAGCTCCTCTGTATAGGTTTTACACGTTCCAAGATGCTCGAAACAGAGGTGCTTCATCAAAGGCTCACGATTCTGGTAAATCCGTGACCATTGGCTGCTACGATTCAGGCTGTTTCTTAATGACTTGCGCGCCCCATACCTTGTCAGCCAGAATCATGGCATGAAAGCCGCTTGGCCGTGGTCATTATAACAGCAAGAACCTCTTGCCTACGAAGTTTCTCTTCCCTCAGTCATCGTCAAAACATGGCTTTTTATTTTCGAACATTCCGAAGGGCTCTTTCGGGTGAGTGCTCTTTAGCTGGACGTGTAGGAGATGTAGAAACAGACGATCAAGACAGTCCTTCTGTTGCTCTTTTCTACAGTGACAATTGTCCTGGCACTCCTCATGCTCCCGAGTTTTTCACACAATGCTATTCCCTGGCTTTTGGTGGCTATTCAAATATTGAGTTTCATGAGAACATTATGGTCGTTCGTCTTTTGCCTCTCGCTTCGTTGACCTCCAAACTTAGTACTCAAGTATTCAACCATGGATCAGGATCACCAGAAAGTCGCTTTTAAGTACCTCACAGTCAGTGGCGTCTGAAGCAATCGGTTTATTCAGCCTTTTCCCTTTCCACCTGGGTAAGCGGATTGAGCAGATTCCACCTAGTAGCGCCTGATTTATATTCATTCCAGTCCTGGCTTTGATCGTGGCTACGACCGAGTTCAAGGACAGAACTTCCCCTGCAGTCTACTTTCTCCTGCAAGCATTCGTCATCGGTGGTTCAGTTATCCGTGCGTTTCCTTGCTCGCTCATACAATATTCCAATTAGAAGTTGGACGATCAACAGACATCGCATACACCACCTGCTTGATTTTGATCGCTATGATAACGGTTTCGGCATTTGATGGCGACGTTTGGATACGTGATATCGATTCCTCGCCTTCGCCGTTCCCAATACCCATACTTCTTGCCTTCCTCAAACCAAGACCCCTGAAATGGTGGCACCATGGGAGGCACAGCTATGATATCCCAACAACACAACCAGTCCACAGCCTTTGCGTTGAATCTCCGTGCCGCTGCCCGATGAAACCAACAAGAACACTACATCACGAAGTGCCGTTGTCACCCACAGAGGAGAACCGAACAAGAAAGGCGAAGTCACTTCCACATACACTCATACGTGTGCCTAATGCCGCGGAGCAGCGAGCTTCGATAGCTGTTTCGTTCGAGGTGGTCGGTAGATTCAATTAGTGCTCGACGCGTAATGTCACGGCGTGACAGACCGCGTTGATTAGTCAGCCGTGTTGTGTACGATGATGAAATGACATGTAGCCCTGGGTGTGAGCGTTCAAACTTCAACTTGTCCTTTACACTGGATGCATCAAGTTCGTCATGTCAGAATCACGCCGGCTGCAACTCAGAGTCCTATACACCATCAATAGCTCAGGCTACATTCTTGCACGCTCGCTCGCCCCCGTTCCTGTCACTTTCATTTATAATGATGCAGAGGAAATTCAACCCTATGCTGCCATTGCCTTCAAGACGTGCCTCGAGGCAATACGTCGCTCTAGCCCAGAGTTTATGCAAGATCGCTCTCGAGATTACTCCGTTTACGTCCTCGACCCCCTAGAGAGCAACGCAGCACCAGCTCCTATGGATATCTCGAACGTAACTGACGGTCGCTCAAAGGATACCACAAGCAATTCAACGCCTGAGCAAGGCCGCGGGGTGGCGGTCGGAATGGGTCTCATGTCGGAAGCATTGTCTGTAGAAGAAAAGGATTCCATGAGGGTGTATGGAACACTGGGCAAAACAGGAACAGGTCAGGACGCGATCGAGGTCATAATCGCTCTGAGAGAAGTATGCTTTCAATTCTCCGTGGTAAGCACTTGCTCATGAATGCGTTAGGTCATCTCAAAGGATCAAACGCGGCTACCTGACGCCTCCCTCCCATGCAATATTCCTCAGCAAACCGACTGTCCTCAGGCGAGTCTCCAGTCCGTGTGTTCCAGATGCTGGCTCATCAATTGACGAAAATAGTCACATGATCAAGGGCCTCATACACTGCCCACCGCGGAGACGCTCGCTACAATTGCCTCGATTCAAAATCGAACTAAAGCGAAAATCAAGCCAAAGAAGCCCCCACGAGTTTCTTCAACTGTACCAGTGACGGAATCGGACAAGCTTTTGAGTGCTGATACCTATATCGGGCCTGTCAGGAAGAAAGGAAGGCCCAAGGGACAGTCCAATGGAGACACGAAAGTGAAAGCCGAAAACTCAGCAGCCGCAGCTCCCCAAAAACAGACAGGAAGACCCATGAGCCCACAAATACCTGCTATTTGCATCGGGACATCTACGACGACTACATTCCAGTCAATCACCAATGTCACTCCACCATCGTCCCAAACTTCCCAGCCGTCGGAAGCTAGCTGTCCTCCTGCATCTAGTGGCCTGGACCTAGCGACGGTAGCCGCTTTATTTTCAGCTTCCCAAAACGAAGCAGCTCGCAACACATTTTTCCTCGATACGCTTAGCCTTATCGACTCTCCTGCACCTCAGGGTGGGCAGACAGCTATCAATCCCGCACTTGTAGAGGCTCTAAGACAGTTCTTGAATGCCTGTACGCAATCACGGGTTGAAGTGACTTCTACATCTACAGCTTTACCAATCCCGGTTCCCCCTTCAAACCCTCCTGATGCAACTCCCCCAAGTGACGATGAGGTAATTCTCTTAGACAAAGAAAACGTCAACCCCGCGAGCGTGCGACGTCCTGGAAAAGACCATGAACCCTCGAAGTTCAGGGGTAACGACATCCGCCCGAACGAATCAAATCTGGAGCCTGCTCAGAACCGTGGTTTAGGTGCCCGCTCTATCGAAAACTCACCTCCCAGAGTTACTGCAGCAACGCCAGCACCAGCTCCAGTGTCGAATCTGCGGAAACGAACCCTTGATGATTGTATGGAAGAGAGGGACAGCAAACGCAACAAAAACCATAGGACAAAGGGAAAGGACAAAGAACGCTCTGACAAGAAGGAGAATCCCCGATTCCTCGGTCAGCAGCAGAGTTACGAGAATGGTTTTAGACACTATCCTCGCCTTATACCAACGCCGTTTGCTCGACCTGAACCTGGGTCGATCTCATATTACCGCACACCGATCGAAACCTGGACATCACCTCCTCGACCACCACGAGAGAACCTTGATCCACAAGCCCAGATGTCGGATCCCTTTGGAGGTACTTCGCGGAACCGGCCTATTGTCATACCTGATTCTCCTCAAGCCCCGAGGGTCTCAGCATCCTCTCCTATCAAACCTACAGTCCAGCATAAAAAGCCATATGTTGTTCCATCATGGGCTCGTACGAACACTGCAATGCGACCTCGATTGTCTGAAGAAGCGCAGAAGGCGGTGCAGGCCCTCGCGGAGAAGAAAAAGGAGGAAAGGCGGGCGCAAAGACGAAAAACGAACGCTGCCGCTCAAGGCCGCCACCGACAAAGGGAAAAGTTGGCGAATACCGAAAATCAGGATGTCTCACATTCGGGTCCCATTGCACCAACAACGTTCAAGGGAGGGATGCAACCACCTCCACTTCCTGTCATTCCTAGCAGCGATTTGCCTCCCATCATAGCCTCTAGTGATGCTGATGTTATTTTATTCCCTCCGATGCCCCAGAGAGCACAGTCGCCTTCGCCAACACGCAAAACTATACTTCTCCCTCCTGTTACCCCTCAACGTCCTTCACGAGTTGCATCTTCCACGCCTGGTACCACTGATTTTGATGAAGACTCCCTCTTTACTCCGTTGTCCATCGCTCGACGCTCTACAGACAAGTTTGGCAGCCCCCTCTTCTCACCGGGCATGCCTGGCTCCCCCTTGGCTCGAAAGAAGTCCAGAATTTCATCGCCTACCGCATATCGAGTTGCTGGTAATCAGTTTGGGTCTGAATCCTCGACGATAACCGTCAAAGTGCACGAGACCAGTGAAGACACGTTTTGTAAACCCAAAATCCCGGCACCCGATCCAGAAGACTCTCTGGACGACCTGGACTGCCCTCCCAGCTCGTTGCCGATTGCCAGCTCTGATAATGAGTTTGAAACGACTATGTCCACCCAAACGGCTCCCAATGTCACTGCTAGTGTGGAAGACGAAGAGTTGGACGAGGGTTATGCACCGCCACGCAAGCAACATTGGGTTGGGCTGCCTCCATCCTCTCCTCCACCCACGAGTCCATGTTTGATGCCCATGGATGACGACGGAGAACTCCAGGTCGAAGACATCGGCGAAGAGCTTCCTATTGCATCAGAGACTGATGAGCCTGAGGACGAGCTGGATGATATGTTAAATATTACGGATAGTGAATCGGCTCCAGGTCCCGAAGATGCTGGAGATGTAACCATAACACTACCGAAAACCTCGCCTGAAAGTACAAGTCCTGGCCAAGAGGTCATAGACGAAACGGCTTTCTTCCAGCAATTCACACACCTCGAGAGCTCTGATGGGTTGTCAGAGGGACAACCAGGCATTCAGGGAGGTGAGAACAATGACGAGCTGAGCTCGTTTTTCTCGAGTTCTGTGGATCAACTGGACTTCAATGGGTTCCTGGAGACTCTCAAGTCACTAAATCCAGACGGAACCCTCCCAGACATATCAGACCTCACGTCTGGCTTCGAATTGAGTGCTGTCGATGGATCATCTAATGGTGGGCCTCCAGCTCAGCCCATGGATCATTTCAAACTTGCAGCAGACCTACAAGCCATGTTTAGTGGTTGTCTAGTATAGCTATCAATTCTTTTTTCTCCCCTTCATTCTTCATGTTGCATCTTGACATTGTCCAAAGCATTTTGACACTGTTCATTGACTTGACTTTTCTCGCTTTCACAATGTGTCTCATCGCATCTCACAGTGTATCATTATTCCATACCATAACTTCTTGTTCGCAATCTCGCATGGATCTTCAGTAATGATTTGCATATGCTTAGATCATAGCATTTGTTTCGTTTTGTCACACCTCATTTGTATGTACTCCAGCATGTACATACCAAGGACACTGGGTCGTTGCTTTGTCTCAAGGGCATCCTAAGCACTTGTTATTTATTTGTCCCACTGTAAAGCATCAAGTGACTGAAAATCTTCTTTCAGCTTGCTCCATCATTGAGGTCGCCACGTCTTGAGTCTGAATGTCTCCAAGAACACACCAGGAAAATTTGGACCTGGCGAGAATTCCACAATTCTTGGCATACATTGCTTTTGGCAAAATTTGCATCAGCAATCAGGTCTGGCCTGATTTGAAGCTCCACCTCTACCACTAGACCGTCCCTAAGATCCCCGGCATACATGCTGCATTTACTCGCCTCGAGTTTCATCCTCTCTCGGATTACTAGATGCTGGTTCATCTATCTGTAACCTACCAGACTATAGCCCCTTCTTTCATGATTTTGGCCTGCCCTGATAACAGGTACTCCGACTTATTTCCACGATCGTGTCTTCCAGTGCTGACAATTCGATGGTACCTGTACATATCAGTTCGGACGCCATTTTTAATGTGTACCCATCATCTCTCGGAACAATATTGGTATTACTCAGGAACAGATCTTTCCACGTATGTCCACTCACGAGGACTCGATTTTACGAGCTTCTTGAGCAAGCTTCCGTAGCGTGCTGTGCCAAACTGTGCAATCGAAAATACAAAGGTTCAACACATCACTGTACTGGGTCATTATGAATGCAAGGGTGTAGAAACAACAAATAGTGTTTCATCACAAAAGCAGACAGCGCCGATGCAGAAATGGGTGAAGCCGATTACTCGTGGTTGTTCTTGTAATCAAGAGGTCTGTGATCGCCCATAGCCTTTGGAATCCCAATGCTACAGGGGGGAGATGGAAGATTTGCTCGGGTCTAGTCTAGAAAGCCGCAAAAGAACAAGAAGACTAGCAGCGCTCCCAAAGACATAGTAGGTGAACGTTGAATGTTGAAGGCCAGTACTAGTAAGATCAAGGAGGACGGCGTTTTGGCAAACGTAAGGTATTTTGTTCGCTGACTCTGGACTTCTCAAAACACTCACTAAATGGATAGTGGTCCAAACCGAAAGTAAAAAATAGCAAACAGAAGGATATCGAGATCATGTTCATACATGGATTTGTCTAATGAATGGAATGGGGGGATGAAGGATCTTCGCGTTTCGTACAGACCCCCAGCAAGAAGATTCCCAATGTATCTTTCGCAGCAACCGAGGTGTCTACATATATAAATTAGCATTTGGACCTTGGGTGGATCTTGTTGATCTGTTTGAGCACACGGTGCTTGCGCGCAATATTCCTGAGACTGAGTGAGGTGATCGGAATAAGTGACCCCAGATCGGATGGATCGCTAAATAAGCCTGCTACGAAAATAGATTGAAAAACAACCGGTCATAGTAAGAGCCGAAGCAACGCTGAATGAGCTCCCCGATTCCCAAATGCATATGAATAACCTGATCGGTGGTACCCTTAAGCTTGACAGGCTGCACCAAGATATTGAGATACAGTGGAACTTCTCATAATGCATACAGTTCCTGTGCCCAGTATCCATGTGGGCAATTCATCTTCAAGTTGACAGCGTCTGTACAAGAATGCACATGGTCCGCGTTCTCCCTGGTCTCCAACCAGGTGTTGTCAAAATTCTCAGCTCAGATGTTTCCTTGTTCGTCAAAATTTCTTGACAGATAAGGTAGACGCAGTTCAGATTCATCGACCTTGAGCGCGGGTGACAAGCTTGATAAGGTAGACGCAGTTCAGATTCATCGACCTTGAGCGCGGGTGACAAGATGTGACACTGGGCCTTTCACGCGCAGGGCGCAGCCACGTTGCTGGCGTCTCTTCGGCCATCACGACCACTCAAAAAGCATTATAAATGTTTGAGGCACATTTCTGCAAATTCTACTCCCGAAGAAATCTGGAAAACACATTTTTCAAGAATTGTTCAGAAACAATCTCTTTATCTTTGTTCCTTTTGAGTTTATAATGAATTTTGAGTGCATTTGTCACGCAAATCCCACTTAAGGGCGTCTAAGGTCGATGAATCTGATATGCTGGCACATTTCTGCAAATTCTACTCCCGAAGAAATCTGGAAAACACATTTTCCAAGAATTCTCCAGAAACAATTTCTTTATCTTTGTTCCTTTTGAGTTCATAATGAATTTTTTGAGTGCGTTTGTCACGCAAATCCCGCTTAAGGGCGTCTAAGGTTGATGAATCTGATATGTGTCTACCTTAGCTGGCGCACTGAATGTTAGGCAGATGCCCACAAGTCAAGCTAGTCAAGGCTGGAGCACATCAACAGGGGATTGGTTGGGCGATTCCGGACGTCTCTGTTCTTCCACCTCGTTGCTTCCGTCACGGGTCACACTTCTTACCGGCTCTCAAGAAATTGCCCCAGACAGTAATCAAGCGGGGGCATCTTGACGGAAGCACATGGGTCACTGGCGCCTTATCACCAGCGCCTTATCACCTTCAATATATTAGCTCGCGCCTAGGATTGCCGACTCCCGCTAGTGCCCTTTCAATTTCACTCTCAGCGGACTCCCGCCTCCAACCCATTGGTTTCAACACCAAGAAAGCCATGGCCACACAAGGACCGCTCGTAACGGACGCAGAGAAGGGGGATCTTGTGCATCGAAGCCGCACTTCGGACTCCCTTTCGTACGAGAAGAAAGAGACGCGCGTGCCCGAGACCGCCCAGGGCAAATTCGAGTCTGAGGCCGAAGAACAAAAGCCGCCAACTTTCTATCGCAAATATAGACCATATATCTTGTTTGGTGTCGCTGCTGCGATACTGGGCTGGTGGATCAGTGCAACGGTTTTGCCTGCTACTCGGCATCGCTGGTAAGCACCCGTTGTCCACCAAGAGGGGTGTTTTTATTCATCTGACCAGGATTGTTCAAACGTTGTTCGCTTGGGCTTTCATCGTGTGAGTTCGTATCTTTTCTCATTCCTGCCGCGGGCCAACGGGAAATTAGCATTATCGTCTTCCGCTTCATTCCTAATTCCGTCGTCTCAAAACCCGTTGCTGCATTATGGGAACCAACGATTCAGCGCCCATTCTATAAACTCCCTTATCGCGCAAGACTCGGACTCGGATGGCTTTGTTTGATTGCAATTGTCTTCGGCTCTGCTTTCGGCTTCCCCCTACAGGCGGTGCGTGGCCAATGCCCGAGGATTGTTTGTAATGGCTGACACTTGGTCCTTAGAACACAACGTACGGGGATCGTGCTATTTCAGTTCTCGGCCTTTTTATTTTCCAGTCCGGCTTTTGGATAACCTCGAGTAATAGACAGGAGATCCCCTGGTTAGCTGTAGTCCATCGCGAAAGTTAGGTACTAACGGTCAGAAAGGCCTACTGTTATCGTTGGCCTTTTCCTTCAACAGGTTATAGCATTGTTTGTGCTGAAGACTGACGCCGGCTTCTCCATATTCAAATGGATCGCTACGCTTGCTGCTGATTTCTTGGAACAAGCCAATGCTGGATCTGGATTCTTCTTCGATCAGGAAACTCTGGAAAAGCATTGGTTCTTTGTGAACACTGTACGTGCCTCTTCTTTTTGAACGATGCTGCAAGCTCAGTATCGTCCAAAAAGCTTGGAGCGATCATCTTCTTCGTAGCGTTCGTTCAGATGATGTACTATCTGGGTGTCATGCAGTGGATTATCAAGAGTTTGTGAGCCCGCTTTCCCCCATTACTTTCATTTTCCACTGAGCTTTTCAAGCGCATGGTTCTTCTTCAAACTCATGAATGTATCTGGCGCTGAAGCTGTCGTTGCCGCTGCTTCTCCCTGGATCGGGCAAGGTCGTTTTCATATATCCTGAAACGTCGCCACTCGGCTAAAAACTTGTCTAGGGGAGTCCGCTTGCCTTGTTAGGCCTTATGTTGATCGTGCGTTTGGGTTGTCTAGAAGCTCTACCTCTCGCTGACCGCCTTCTCAAGTCATGACTCCTTCTGAACTACGTTCGTGATGAATTGTTGCAGAAATAGAAGATGGTTGCTAAAGGCGGTTTTCAGATTTGACCATGACCTCTGGCTTCTCAACCATTGCCGGTTCCGTATTGACTGCCTACATCAGCCTCGGCGTCCCTCCCGAAAACTTGGTCACGTCATCGGTTATGAGTATCCCTGCCTCCATCGCCATCAGCAAGATGCGTCTGCCTGAGACCGAGGAACCGGTCACACGCGGTCGCGTCACTGTTGACCGTGGTGAGCAGAAGGGGAAGGAACCGGTTCGTACGTTGTTTTGATACATTGGATTCGTTGCTCATCTTGTACGGAAAGGCAAATGCTCTCCACGCCTTCAGTAACGGCGCTGTGTTTGGTCTCATTGTTGCTGGTCAGATCCTGTAGGTCGTTCATTTATTTAAAAAGGTAACAGACACCTAAGCAAGACAAGGACGAATGTCTTAACCGTCCTGGCATTAGTCGCAACGTGAGTGCGGGTATTCATTGCATTCTTGCAAAAATTGAAGCCCTTCTCCAGCATCAATGGTCTTTTGACTTGGATTGGACGAGGGTTTGGTATCCACCACCTCACCCTCGACCTGATTATTGGCTACATTTTCTATCCAGTCACTTTCTTCCTTGGTGTCCCTCGCGCAGAGATCCTACGTGTTTCTCGACTCTTCGCCACGAAACTTGTCGCCAACGAATTCGCCGCTTATCTCGACCTCCAAGATATCAAGAGTAGTGCCGCTCCATTAAGCTTCCGCGCATACACCATTGCCTCTTATGGCCTCTGCGGCTTCGCCAATCTTGGGTCCCTTGGTATTCAAATTGGTGTCTTGGGTGCTTTGGCACCTTCCCGCGGCAAGATCATCGCTCGTATTGCGTTATCTGCCATGATTTGTGGATTTTTGTCCACCCTTCAAACTGCCGGTATTGTGTACGTGCTTCCTCTTACTACGGTAGTCATTGGTACTGATGGGGTCTGAAGCGGGATGCTTGTTTGATATTTTAATGCATATTTTACGATATCCAATGTTGGGCAGGACTGTGCAGTAATGAAACATGAGTGTGATGATACTTACTTGGACTTATTTTGTGCCATTTTCATCAATATTTGTTCTCGACTATTTTGATGTGTCACTTGGGCAGCTGCTATCCTTCCTGCATTTGCTCAGTGGGAGAGCTTGACTGCCTATTGTTATGTAGACTGCCATTAGTGATCTGATTATGTCAACATGGCATTGCCATAAATGGTTCTATGCCCACCTTTTGCATTCCGCCCTCAACGACTCGTTCACGTCTACCCAACCAACTTTAATGTCGCCCATATCACTCAGTGAGAAGGCCAAAGGCAAACAACGCGCTATAGAGCCAGTCCACGATATTAATAATGCCAGCACGTCAGAGTCGGTATCTCCCCCAGACGCAGAACAATCATCACGCGATCTGGTTGTCCGGTTCACAGAGGGTTCACCAGATTTGATCATAATGGTGCAAAAGCAAGATACGGTTAAGGATGTCAAGCGGAAGGTTAGTTGACTTCTTCTGAACACCTCATAATGTCAGCGTTGACTGGTCTGTCTGCCCTGCCTTGACCTAGATTCGCAACGCTCGACCTGAGCTTAAAGACAGAAGACTACGGCTCATTCAGTCCGGTCGACTATTAACAGATGGAACATCTCTGCATTCCTGGCTGACGACGCTAGAAGAGAGACAACAACGGACGAACACAGATAATTCTGGGGCTCCGACGAAGGTGACGACCACTTGGATACACTGTTCTGTTGGGCCGAGGATGGAGAAGGGGGAGACGACTGAGGACGAGAAAGAGCCAGTGCGATTCCGACTTCAGTTATCTTCTGAGGCAGACTGACTAATGTCCCCTTCAATATAGGCAGCACAACTAAGACCAGTGCGCGGCTTTGACAGATTGGCAGTCGCTGGGTTCTCAGAAGCGGATATCGCGAGTTTCAGACGTCAGTTTCACAGTCAGTCGAGTTCTAATTATCTTGACATGGAGTTTGAGACCGAGGAGGAATGTATGACTTTAACTCCTCTTTTTTTGCACATCCACTGACTGTCTGATAGACGACGAACATTTCCGTGCTCTGGAAGAACAGTGGATAGACTCAATAGATAATGCGGGGAGTGCTGTTCTCTCACAGCCATCATCTTCAACCAGCTCGGCCGTTCTTCAGGGCACGATGATTGGATTTTTCTTCCCCATAATGCCGTTTTTCTTTATGAAGAACTTAAAGCCAGCAGTATTTTGGGAAGATGGGAGTGAGAGTGATCCAACGAGTAATGTTGTTTTCTCGTGAGATGATTTCCGGCTCAAGAAGCCCATTTTTAGAGTTCCGCTGACATGCTCATTTTGAATCACAGGCGCCGCATGCAAATGGGTTTAGTGATTGGATTTCTTGCTAATTTGTTGTTTGGCATGTGGCGACTCTTGCTGGATACAGATTAAAAGCCAATCAACATATTCAAGATAGGATTACATGTTTGTCCCGGGAATACATAACACATTTAGTACAGGAATGGATCACATTAGACATCATAGACGACACGGGCGCCCACCCAAGGGTAGGGATAATTATGCTGATAGAAGTTTCGGACAGTGCGGCGACCAGCGAGTCTTGGTATCGTTGCATAGGAGGCGCCAAGCTAGGGAGTTTTGAGAAAGTTGTATATGAGACGCACAGTGAAACTTACGACGACTTGGTGTTTGGTATCAAAGAAATCCGTCGAGTAGCCAGTGAAAAGATCCGTCGGCGCAAGTCCGTCATGACCATCAAGCAGCGTCGAAGTCCATTCCCAGATACCGCCATTAGAACCCTTGCCGCTATTTTCACAGCCAGCCGTTGCTCTAGATTTCAGAGTATCAGATTGAAACCAACACAGGCAGAATGGCTAGTATTTACGGTGTAGGATGCCAATGCCTGAATCCAATATTTGCGCCGCCCTCATATCCAATGTCGTACATGTCCAAGAAGAGCCTGAGCTCAGGCTCTGTGGGCAATCGGCCACCTTTGCACTTCGCATAGTATGTGAGGTCGTCGTATGAGGTAAGCACAGACCATTCCCTCGCAACGTCGAGAGGTACAGGACCAAACATGGTTCGGACCTTGTATTCCCCATCCTCATCCTGAACCCAGCTCTTCGGCATGCTGATGACGTTTTTGCCTTTCCCTTCTAGCATGAACATCTCGAACTCTCCGTTTGTTACAGGTCGCCACTCAGCTCTGAATTGCTTCACTTGCACAGTGCGGGCAGGCGACTCATTGTCCCAGCCAAAGATGTGGTTGTGGATATCGTGGATGTGAGAAGGGAGTTTATCGAGAGCTTCGGAGTCATCATGTCCGAGGGTGATTGTAGATGGGCCAATGGTCACAGTTGATGTAGACGGGGGTGTTGTCTGGGACCACTGAGAAGAGAGGATATGCCAAGGGGGGTGGGTGAACCCGAACGGAGGGCGAGTTCCTGTCCCGGCGCGTTGGAGGAGCATGTAAAGAAGAGTCTAGGCAGAAATGAGTTGGCAACGTTAGATATGCATATGAAATAATTCTGGTATTTCAATTACTGACCTCAATGTGCCATCCTTCATGTTCATGGGTCATGACGAGCGTGCGTGCGATATTGCGCGTCAGCTCACGTTTGCCAGTCTCGAGGTCACGGTACAGGTTCCGGAGACGTTGGCGGACGCCGTCACGGAAAGCCATTATGGCCTCGAGAGTGGGCCAGTCCTCATCTTTCTCTGGAACCTCCGAGTGGTTCTGTTGATAGACAGATCGTGGTCAGTTCGATTAGGACTCGAGACTAGAGCAATGAACTTACGTGACAATGATCGGGATCATCGACGTGCGGGTCAATACCTCGCTGCGGAGGAGTCAATGAATGTGCAGCGACGGTGAGCTCGAGCTTACTTCAAAGATCTTCCAGAAATATGCGGGCTCTGTAGCTCCGCCGCCGATCGACTTATGCAATAGCATATCGAGGAAGCTGCAGAGATTTCATTGAGCTTGAGCCACCCCCAGTATGGAAAGAACTCACGTTGGAATATGACCAATGTAGAAAAGACATTTGTGCCTGAGATCGATCGGTTTCTGGTGAAGCATCTCATGTGGAATCATCTGTAGAGTGACCATGTCCCAAGCTGCCCAGAGCTCAACCCATTCCTCGAGGGTTGGAATGTTACCCGGTAACGGGTCTTGTTCACGTTTGGAGGATGTCGTGGAGTTAGAAACACGAAAGCCGGTTGAATGTGAGAGCGGGGTGAACACAAACTTGGGGCGCTCGACGATGTAGAGGGTGGCTTTTCCAGCGTTGAACGGGAGACAGAGGATAGAACGGAGGGAGGCCAGCGTGAGTGTAAGCTGTTGGCGAGCCTGCGAATCCACTGTTGACGGAATGTAGGTAGGCGGCTGTAGGCGATCAGTGAGTACTCACAATTACTGCTCGATATCTGAGAGCATACCGAGGACAGGACCCGAGAGGTGAGGGGAGATGAAGAAGTACTGTAGGTGACGCCCATGAGTTCCTCAGTATTCCACAAGACGCCTTCGATTGTCAAAACGGCATCATCGTTGCTGAAAATGACACCAAGGATATGCTCCCCCTTCGACCCAGCGTGCTTGTCAAAGACAGCCGACAAGAATTCAGGAGTAGGGTTTACGGCGGCATAGACGTAGTTGTTAGGCCAAGTAGCCGATTCTGCTCTTTCCGAGGACGGCGACGTTGCCCTCGAACTAGGCGTCACACACCCAGAACTTGAGGCAGAGGAGGAGCTTGTAGAACTCATTGCAGGCCTGGTTTGCGGAATCGCAAGAATGGATGGGGTTTTTATAGACAAAAAAATTGATTGACGAGCTAGTGTTACACGTACAAACAGCTAGATAACACAAACGGATTCTTCGTTCCACCCAATAACCACGAAGAACCAAATGAGGGGTGAAATTTGAAATGATAACAGCTCCAGAGTCCATTGAAGTTCAGTTTAGTCCTCTTCTTCGCGTAATGGTGATGATCAAAGAACCACTTTATGACCACATTGCGGACGATATGGAGGCAGGTGACGAACGGAGATACAACCCCAACGAACAGGAAGACGCGAATTTGTCGTAGACAGGTTCTGGGTAGATGCTCATTACGGTAATATTGGCAAAAATGGGGACCGTTCGGGCACGGCAATGGTCCGGGCGAATCACGAGGCGTGAAGTCGTACGACTTGCGCGGCACGAGGTCCGACAAGGCGAGAATGGGTGGCGGAGTTACAACACAATGTCAAAGGAGTGAGAACCATGATCGCCAGGTAGGTGTGGAACCGTTCGAAGAGGTATGAGCAAGAATGGACAGGTGTTTGCGTGGCGTTCCAAGTGGCCTGCAGCCTTGTTGTCTTGCCTGCAAGATTCAGGAGTGCTTTGAGGAATCGACTTGGCTAATTGAGGTATGTGGAAACCAATTACCCGAAAAGGGTAGAATTTGATAAGAAAGGTAAGTCCAGCGCACATCAGCGACATCGGAAACAGTAGAGAGTCATAGTTTAGAGGCTCCAGTGAACGAAATATTAGGAGGGAGTGGCAGCATGAAGATATGGTCGAAAGAGAGTTTGTTTTTTACGCGGTCTGGCCTATATACCTCGGCTTCAAACTCAGTCGATGGCGTGCTATGGCGTGCTCATAGCACGTGATCGTGCACTTTGGAGTTCATCGGAACGAAGTCCGGTCAATTTCAATTTAATTATTTGGTTATTCGTGTGTACAAATCTGCAGTTTCCAGCTGCCCTGTTACTCAGAGCAAACAAGCACACCTGGCTCACTCGTGAATACTTAATCTTCCGCCTATCTGTATACGCGCTTACCGAATGCTCGGGATCTGCATTGGCTGGTCAATTCACAGTTGTCCGCAGTCTATGAAACCCCCTGTAGCGCATAGAAAGGCGGGGCCAAACCGTTCGCTTCTGGAAACTTTGTAGTGCTGCTAATTCAAACCCACTCGGCTACTTTCTTCTCATTCATCTGGCCCACTCGGACAACCATAGGACCAAAATTTTCTTCAGCCCACAGGACCCTGATGCAAATGTACGGTAGTCCTGTCCATTCTGGATACTGGTACGCCACGTTGACCTTAAGAATTCGTTTCACCACTTGGGTTCAAAAAGGTCTTATTGTCTTGAGAGATGTTAGCAACAAGTTTCACTTGCCAAAGCTTCATACTGCATACTGGTGCGTATTTTTAAGTCTACCCGTCAGATAAAACGTATCTAATCGTTGAACCAGGCATGGCCAACAACCTCAGTCCTATCGAACACATGCCACCTGAACTTCTCTGTGAGATTTTCAGGTGGTGTGTTGAGCCATACCAAGACGTATCCACCAGTGAAGCACCACTGGTCTTGCTTGGCGTTTGTAAACGTTGGCGGGCTGTCGTGTTGACACATTCTCGTCTCTGGACCAACTTTTCAATCAACATCACCGAGCTCGGGCCCACGCCGCCTGTATCGGCACTCCAGCAGGAGCTGCATTGCGCGGAATCTAGCGGCCTAAGCGTGTCGGTCAAGGTTGAAGGGGACGACCCATACTCGTACCACGCTCTCTATCACGCGCGCCCAATTCTGGAGTACTTTGATCATTCGCAATCTGTCCAGCGGTGGAAGAACGCTGTTCTAGCCGTTCCCTCTGCTGAATCCTTCCTCAAAGGCTTGTTCAAGAGCTGTCACCCGATCCTCCTCGAGTCTCTCCATGTTGACCTCAATGGATGGGATACAGAAGGAACCGGACAACTCTCCACTTTTCTCTCTGTCGTTCCTCGACTTCAAGATTTGAGCTGGACTGACGGAGACTATTGGGGTGTTTCAACTATTCCCACCGCATCTTTCCTTCTCGGAACCAATATTCCATGGCACAACCTCACACGCCTTGTGTTGAACATCTTCATATCCCTGAACACTACTTACCATATGCTCCCGCAATGCGCCGATCTCAGGACACTCAAACCAACACGTTTCGCACACGGGGAGATTGCCCGGGACTTGATCCAAAATCCATCTCCCTACCCCAACTCCAGTCCTTGACGCTCCGTCAACGAAGCCTCGACAATGCGCTAAGATTATTGTTCGACATTCTCCACGTCCCCAACCTTATACACCTTGACGTGAGTGCCAAAGTGGTTGAGATCGACTGCCTGAACGACCAGTTTGTATCGTTATTGGACCGTTCTTCGACCAGCCTCGAAACACTCCGTCTCGAATATGTCGGGATCTCAGAAACTGATCTGCTGGGATGCCTCGAACAAAGTTCAACAACTCCTCTCACAAGATTGAAAGTCGGGGGAATGCGAGGCAAAAAATGCATTTCAGATAAATTACTCTTGAGGCTCACTGTGGCCGCTTATGCCGGAGATGAGTCGTCGGACGGTGGTTTGGGAGTGGGGAGGGGGGTCTTATGTCCACAGTTGAGGAGCCTGGTGCTTGCTCGATGTATTGAATGTTCGAATGGTGCGCTCGCACGGATGTTGAAATCGCGAGGGTGGAGCCGTAACTCGAGTCGTGCGTTAAGATGTGCCATTTTGGAGGCCGTGGATGTGAAATTTGGGTTCAGAGGTCAGCTTAACCCGGTAGATGTCTTGTTCTTTAGAGAAGGACCTTATGCTTTTTGCGATACTGGAATCGGTAGTTAGTGTTTTGCATTGGAGCTACTATAAAAGCATTAGTCGCCGTAAAATAAGGATTTTTTTTAAAAAAAAAGACCAACTGAGCATTCCAATATCGTGAGGATGAGTGGAGGTAATTCGCAGTGAACAGGTACTTTTTCGCTTTCTCGCGTTGACTAGCCTCTCTAGTAATGAAAAGATTGGTCCACGCAGGAAACTTACATAAATTAACGCAAGGCTTTATTTATTTGAAGATGTAGCAGAAAAGCCTTTTCCACAGGCACTTAGGTACTGCTATTCTATATCGGTTCCACATCTCACGACTTCACCTTCACTTTGCCATCAACTCCTAACGTCATTTTCTCGTTCATGACCTTCCATTCCCCAACAACATCCTGTGCTTCCTCAACTAGAACATCAACGGCACGATAAACATCTTCAAGACCAGTTCGTTCCGAGCCAACAACAAAACGAATACAGAAAATGCCATTCAGAATTGTTTGTGTGAGAAGAATATCTGTACGAGAGGAGAGGCGCGAAAAGAGGGTTTTGGTTACTGTGTTAAGTGTTTCTAACGTGGGTTCGCTATTTGGAAAAGAGATCGCTGATGAAGCAGGCGATGAGTCGGCTGGGGATGATGTGGTAGGAAAGCTGGTAGTGGATGCCGGAGATGAGAGTGCTACGGGTGAGATGCGGAACACGCTAAGGGAGAGCGAAGGTGTGGTAACGAGTTCAAGGAGGGATGATTCAGCGAGCTTAGATTGAAATGATATGTTTAAGTCAACACACTGTTGATTTTGATAGGATTAATAGATGGACTGGAGTTAGTTGAGAGGGAGACATACACGTTTGATGTAGCTCCTGAAGCCTTCTGCACCGTAACTTCTGAAAACGAACCAAAGTTTAAGTGAGCGGAAGCGGCGACCGAGAGCAAGATGCCAATTGCGGTAATCAATGACCAGACCTGCAGATTAGGAAAACCGATCCATCAGAACTTGGCCTAACGGAAAAGAGATAACTTACCGGAGTCACTCTCCTTGGACCTGAGGAAGGGTGGCGTAATGTCCAGAGCTTCCGTCAACAAAGTGCGATCACGGACCCAAAGTGTCGAGCAGTCAAAATTGACAAGACCCCACTACAACGAATGATCAATTCCAGCTTATGTCGACTATTTTTTCACGTACCTTGTGGAAGTTTGTGCAGAAGGATGTAGCAATTTCGTTAATTTCCGCGTGGTAGAGTTTCTCTCGGTATTCTGGGCAAGAAAGAGCGACGCCAGCCCAGGCTGCATCGACGTGAATCCAGAGCGAGGGGTATTCCTTAGCTATGGCAAAATCATATGGATATGGCTGAATCCTTCTTTAATAATTATTTGGCTTACCAACTTCTTTTATTTCTTGCAAGTTGTCATAAGTGCCGGAGGAGGTCGTTCCAATCGTTGCAACTAGGGATATAAAATTCAGCATCACGCCACAAGAAGTCTGAGTCGGACAAGAACCCACTGAGAATGAAAGGATGTTTGCCGTTTTTCAGATCATCTCCCAGCGCAGCTTTCAATACAGATCCACGGAGAGCATACCCATCTGCCGCTTCAACCTCAAGCGCACGGACATTCAATCCAAGGATTTTTCCCGCCTTGAGTCCAAGAGAGTGCGTTTGAGTTGTCGTATAAACGACGAGAGATTCATGTGGAACGTCTGGGTGTGCGCGGGAATACAAAGACCGAGCAGCTACAGCTGCAGTAAGGGCCGAGTCGGACGCTGTTGTCTATTCATGTGTAAAAGGGGTATGAGGACCTGCAGTGGAAAAAGGGTGATGGAGCTTACTTGGATCGTACCCCCGCCTTTTCCGGAAGAGTTGAAGAAATCTTTGTGAAGACCTAGAAGATCGGCTGCCCAGTCCATCATAAGGACTTCGAGTTCTGTGCACGCCGGACTTGATGCCCACTAGCAGCCTCTGACATCAGTCTCATCTTCCAACCTTTGGAGTGTGAAGATGGGCATACGTTAAACCCAGGATTACAAGCACTACTGGTCAACAAATCTGCGATCATACCCTCAAACGTACACCCGGTGGGGAAGAACCCGAAAAACGAAGGGTGTTGCCAGTGTGTCAATCCAGGCAATATCAACTTCGAGTAATCATCCAGGATCTCATTGAAAGGTTCACCTGTCTGGGGACAAGTCTTGGGAATATGTTTAGAGAGGTACCCTGGAGAAACGGAGGGTTTGACAGGGAGAGTTGATAGAGAGGCGTAGTAATTGCAAATGCGGTCTATAGCAGCGTAACCAGCTTTGCGAAATCTGTTCAATGTCAAGTCAGGGCTCGGGTTTGGAGGGAGAGACAGGGTTTGACAGGTAAACAGCGAGCACGTACTCCTCAATGTCTAACATGGCGCAACTTTGTGTTGAAAGCAGTGTGAGAAAGAATATGATTGGGGGAAATGTACTTCCTACTGCCGGACCGTCGCATGATAGCACTTCAGAAGAGTGGACGAGAGCATGTGGAGTTGAACGCTAACTTGTTTGGATTTGGGAGATCAAATTGATGCAATCAGCCATCATCGCGATCACGGCTCTTGAGGGTTGCGATAAACATGTGCAAGCACACCTTCATTCTTGGTTTTGAGCCAGGATGGACGCATCCAAAGTACAGGAACTCGTGAATATCAGTGAGTGTTGTATTTTTAAGTGGTTTGAGGGAGACTGATGAAGAGGAGGAAGTTCATAGCAAGTCATACGTGTCGTATGTCCTTCTGGCGCTCGGCACGTTAAGCGTCGCGCGTGTGTTGTATCAGACTTTGTCGGTTATTTTGCAGACATTCGTCCTCCCTGGAAAGAGT
>KQ962250.1:79194-171771 GCA_001563735.1 Leucoagaricus sp. SymC.cos | reverse complement strand
GTGCGTGTATCGTGAATGTTCTTTCGGTGGGGTGTTGAATAGGCGTGTAGTTGTCCAAATTCGGAGCGAAGAAAGGTGCTTGGGCTGTCGTCACAGGTTCCACAGATGGCATTGGCAAAGAATTTGCTTTACAGCTCGGCAAGGCTGGGTTTAACGTGCTTCTTGTCGCGCGTAATGCCGAGCTATTAAAGGCCACTGCTCAAGAGATCGGTACGTGGTAGTCCGAGGCGTGGCGAAAATATTTCGGGCTGACGGTCATTTAGAGTCCAGGTACAACGTCAAGGCCGAGACCCATGTCATTGATTTTGCAAAGGCCGATGCCAAAAAGTACGCCGAGCTCACCAGTGTATTGCAGCAGTTTGACATTGGCGTGTTGGGTGAGTACCGCAACATGTGTAGTGGCATGCGCCACAGACCTGACCTTGTTTGCCTGCAGTTAACAACGTTGGCAAGTCACATGCAATGCCTGCCTACCTCATCGACACACCACTAGACGAGATCAATGACATTCTCGCTATCAATGTTAATGCCACTGTTCAAGTCACCTACGCTGTTCTTCCTGGCATGGTTCAGAGGTATGTGGGCCTCGGCCTGGGGTTGAGGGGGCGAACAAGGCACTAATCGAGGCGAATAGGAAATATGGATTGATCTTGAATGTTGGAACTTTTGCGGGCGCGATCCCATCGCCCATGTTGGCCACATACTCTGGTACCAAGGCGTTCCTGGCTACGTTCACGAGTGCCCTCGCTGAAGAAGTGCGCAAGGATAACATCATGGTTGAACACCTCAACACATACTTTGTTGTACGTTCTTATTCGCCATGCTCTGGTTACGATCATTCATTCATTCATGACAGGTGTCCAAGCTGTCCAAGATCCGCAAACCTACTGCTTTTATCCCCCTACCAAAAACCTACGTGAGCTCCGTCCTCTCCAAAATCGGTCTGCCGTGCGGAGCTGCGTACAGCGGCCGCCCTAACACGTCGACACCTTACTGGTCACACGCTCTTCTGGACTGGACGGTTACCCTCATTGGTGTTCCAAGTCTGTTCATTTCATACACGCACAACCTGCACATAGACATACGGCGACGGGCGCTGCGGAAGGCGGAGCGGGAGGCCAAGAGGCAATAGAGTATATATATAGACGGTGTTTGGATGTGTTTGGTGTACGAAATGCGACTGCAGCGTGTTTCGCTAAATACTATTCTTGTTGAGCACATCGATGGTCGTCGTCTCTCGCCCAACACCATGAAGCGCCAGCCCTCCCGCGCGCCCTCCCCGACCCCAACCGCCTTCTCCGGTATTTCCACCTACCGCAACGACTCCTACAGGGCACGCACCAAGGACGTCCCAGCACTCCCTGTCGATTATCGTGCCGTTTCGCGCACTCATTTCGACGAGCTCAATCGCTATCTTGCTGATTACCTCGCAAAAGGTGCCGCGCATACCCATTTCTGCATCGGAGCCGCGTTGATCCATTTCCAATAGCTCCCCCTAATTCCCGGACGACTGCCCGACAGAAACTCACGAGGCTAACCATCCAGCAGTTCCACGAGCTCTCTACCGATGTCTATGATGAATTAGTACGCCGGAAACAGGGTGATGAAGGTACGACTGCTTCACCGTCTTCACAGGCTATGCTGACAACCACCATCCATATTTGTACATCATTGTAATCATCCAGTCCCGTTCCTCCCTGTGAAGGAAGAGTTTCATCCGAAGCGCAATCAAGCCCGACAGAAGCTCGCTACTCTTCCGTCTTCCCGGTTCGAAGACCTCTCGAGCGATGTTTACTTTGAACTAGCGCGGCGGTATCCCGAATTCAAAGAGGACGTGCGTACTATAGCAACCAGCTACGTTTCGCGATATCTTGTAGTCACGATGCTGACACTTTGACCTTTGTTCTCTTATTAGCCAT
Organism: Leucoagaricus sp. SymC.cos; assembly: GCA_001563735.1. Lineage (NCBI taxonomy): Eukaryota > Fungi > Basidiomycota > Agaricomycetes > Agaricales > Agaricaceae > Leucoagaricus > Leucoagaricus sp. SymC.cos. The sequence goes on along the minus strand of KQ962250.1, from coordinate 169,852 downwards.
CTGGTGGTCGAGCCTCTCAATCGTCAAATTATGATGACTACCCTGCACCTGGATTCCCAACTACATCCACATCCCCTCCACGGTCCCAGCCTAATTCACGGATCTCCGGTCGTACATCATCGGATCGAGAACGCGGTGGACCTAGTGATAGTGGGTATGGTGGGAGCGTATCCAGTCGGCGACCATCCGAGGACAGGAGACGGCCGAGTGAGGATTACCCAATGCCTGGGCGGAGGAGTGAAGACAACTACAGGAGACCTGATGATTCATTCGCGACTCGGATGTCTGAAGATGCTTACGGTGCTTCATCCTCATCGAGGCGCAAGCCGTCACAGGAAACAAACAATCTCTGGCGGTCAGAGGACCGGGATCGGAACGAATACGGACGACGACCGAGCGCGGCTGCCAGCTCGAGTGCAACTAGTGACAGTACTACAACCGCCATCCCTGCCGCACAAAGTGCAACAGCAATCAGCGGCATGATTATACCCACCAAGAGTACGATGGAAGAGGAGGACATCAAGATACCATACGGACAAGATAAAAGAGAAAGTGGCAGCACGACAATGGATGAACGGAGCGGGGAGAATGTGAATTACCGAGATGGAAGAGGTGGCGCGTATAATACGGATGGAGAGCCAGATAGCGCGAGCGACTATCCAAGTCCGATGTCCCCGCGAAGTCCTCCTGCTGGTTTGGGTGGACTCGCTGCTAGACTGAGGAATGTAGAGGGGGATGATGACGAAGATGGCAATGTTTCAGGCCACGGAGGGAGGAGTGGCGGTGAGGAGTACTATGGCAGGTCGTCAGTGAGCTCAGATCGTGGAGGCTCTGGTTTGGGGATGAAGATGAGGGGAAGTGTTTCTGAAGAGCAGGAGAAGATGAGGAGAGACTACGAATACAAGATTGCTACCATGCAAAATCAGATTACGAGTCTCAATAAAGAAGTTGAGGCGAACGGAGAGGCAGAGAAAAGGCGAAAGGAGGAAGAGGCAAGATTACAGGCTAAGGTTGAGGAGTTGGAGAGCCTCAGATGGGTGAGTGTTCCTCGAGTACTTCAAAAAGTTGAGATTGATCAGCCCTTCAGCGAATTGAAGAACAAACAAACACGATGCGATCGCTACAAAAAGAGTTGGATGAACTCAAGGAGACGAGGCAGAGAGACAAAGAGAGAGAATCTAGGCGGATACAGGACGATTCAGATGAACTCCACATTCTGCGTGCGCGAGTGGAAGAGCTCGAGAGGGACAGAGAAGATCTTCAAATGCGGGTACGTTTTGATCTGATTTATTAATCCGAGACAGGTACTCAATAGGCCGAGTTCAGGTCGACAACCAGATCGTAGACCAGCTACGTGCTGACATAGAGGGTCTGGTCATCGAGCTCGGAGACCTCCAACGGCGCAACGATGAGTTGATGATCGCGAAAGAGAACGATCTCAACGTGATCAGAGATCTTGATTCTCAGCTGAAAGAGTATAAGCGCAAATACGAACAAGCGAAGACCGAGCTTCGAAATGTCAAAGGTACGTGTTCATAGTATGATTTCATAGCGCTTCGGAACACGTAAGGATTGACGCCATCCGAATAGCGACTTCCCAATTATTCTCCCAAGGCATCAAAGTTGATCGCGTCGATGATCAGCTACCTGTCTCGCCCGACGGCGGCGTTCTTGACACTCACATCACGGCTTTCGTCTCTGCTATCGACAGCCTCCTCGTTGCTGGTCGCAGCAATGCCCCGACACGTGTCCTGACACCTATGAAGACTGTAGTCAACGCTGTGACTAACATCATCGACGATACACGAGCGTTTGAGCGTCGACCCGCGCGTGAGCGTGCAGATGTCGACATTGAAGCACTCCGCGCTCTTCGAGAACGGGCCGACGCGACGCTGAGTAATCTCGTCGCAGCCTCCAAAACGCACGCGACAAGCTCCGGCATGTCACCTGTCAGTCTGTTGGATGCCGCAGCGAGTCATGTGTCGGTATGTGTTAGCGAGATTGGAAGGACGGTGTTGATCAGGAAGGCTACCAAAGCTGAGATTGACCAGTTCTCATACTCGACGACACCTATGATGAACTCCGGCACTTCACCGTCACCCTCTTCCGGATTTGTCCCCATGCGTACAATTGAGGAGCTGAAGACAATCGGTGGAAGTAGTGCGCATGTAAGGAAGGGAAGCTCAGTGTCAGCTTCAAGCCGGAGTGTGAGCCGACACACCGAGTCGCCAACTGCGATGCCGTCCACCCTGGGACCTGTTGGTGGCAGCAAGGGATCAAGGAGACCGATGTCTGATCAGAGTAGTTCAGAACAGACCAACTCTCCTCCCCCAATTTTCGACAGACAGGCTGGTGGCCAGGAGGGTGGTAGTGATTCAGGGATAGGAGAAGGGCCCGAGGATGCGTGGTCTGAGCTCAAGGTAAGCATTCATTATCTCTGTCAGTGCACATATTTACTTGACTGATCGCCTTTCTTGCTATACAGCCATACCTAGATGCGCAGACGGAATCAATAGTCTACGCTATCCAAAGCGTGCTCTCTGGCGTTCGGAATCCGACTCCATCAACGTCAGTCCTACATGAAAACATCACACAAATCATTACGATCGTATCAAGTATTGTCGCCGTGTGCAAAGACAACATTCCAGCTGCCTCAGTACAGCAAGGCCAGGAGCTATTGAGCGAGTTAAGTGAACATGCGAATAACTTGAGTGAGGTGCAGGCATTGTCGGAGTTGACGAAAGAGTCGAGACAGACGATGGCCAAGTCGAGTTTTGCGATTGCAAATGCTATGAAGGGGTTGATCAAACTATAAAGGTCTCAAAGTTTGGATATCAGCTTGATGTTATGATGATACCTTATTATGCTCTTTCTGTTCCTCTCTGTTTCCTTTTTCCTTCTCTGTGGACATCTCTTTATATTATACCACCTCTCTTCACCTTCCTTTTCTCATTCTACATCATCCACCAATGTATATTTATTTTCACCTCAGTTTCATTTGGAAATATTTGGAATAATACTCTCCTGGAGATCAGTATTTATAACTTTCACTGGTCTTTTTGCAAGATTTCGTTTTGCTTTTGCATCCTCGCAATCTCGTCTCCGATGTTGGGGCATTTAATGTATCACGATCCTTTACGTTGCATTTCGCACTCTCTCGTGTTAGAACAGATCATGTCATGAACAGTCTCTAGGATAACATTCTACTTCCATGCTCCAGCAATCGACATACTCGCCCTTTCCGCAATTGCGTAAACGCTTGTGTGTGTCCACTCGGGACAGATGACTGTACCTTAATTAGGATGTGAACGCGTAGCGTGGGAAAAAGGGACTCCCAAGAACAGGAGCATCAACGATCCGCAGACTCCTTTCACTCTAAAATCAGGATCGACCATTTCCCAACTAGCCTTGTGTCCTGACATCGTAGCGGAACCTACACCATGCAAGTACGGTGCCGCCGCACTTCGTACGAATGTGTCGAGGTCTTCGTCGATGGTCGTCACATTACCCGCTGGGAGGGCTGTGCCAAAGACTGAGCTTTCGTACACTGGGGCTGAATATAACCTCCTCGCGCTTTTGATAGCTTCGCGCATAATTGCAATATTGACGCCTTCTGAAAGCATGCCACAGGATAGGCAAATGGGTCCGAGCTGTTTAGCGTGATAGAGCCGCCTACCCTTGAATCTCAACATCATTACAGCTTGGCATCACAATAATTGACACGTACGAGAAACGGGGTGAAGATTGACAACAAATGTCTGAATTGTCACGTTCACCGTTCCTATCAACAGCTTCAGTGAGCTCTACAAATATAGGACCTGTTCTCGACGCACATACTCACCAGGCGGAGGCAGAGGAACTTGTATAGCGCCAATGGGTGGATGAGAGCTTATTCGCGAATAGCCCATTTCAACATGAGGTGAAAATTTCCCCGACGTTGGATCAGCAAAACCACCCTGGCTGAATGGTGTTGCATCGTCTGGAAGGCGCACATAGATGATATGGTTTAGATGGCCTGTCATGTATAGCAAGCGGCCCCGTTCGTGTAGTACTCCATTCAGCAAGAGCGGTACCTCTATCAAAACTACATCATACCACCTCATGAGCGCTCCATTTTCCAGGAGATACTTGGACAAGGTACACCCGCTCCGTATCGTGGTGTTGAACATGAACAACGCTGAGACTTGGTCCGTCAAATTCTTGCCTACGTTTAGATTATGAAACAATGTCTTTATACCAACAGCTTCCAGTTCTCCATTGCCGATGCCCAACCCGGGCAAGATTTGCGGAGTTCCGATGATGCCACCTGGATCACTGCTTTCCTTGCCACAACTCGTTTCTTCATGCTCTTGGCATCCAATGCGAATTCTACTCCACGGAAATTGGTTCCTTCTCTAGCTGGGAATGCCCGTGTCTTGTAAGTGTTGACCAGGACATGAACATTGTCTCCTGTTTTTTCCAAGTATGCCGTAACGGAGCTAATTCCATACTAAAGGTCAACACGTTTTAAGCCGAAAATTACATTGAAGGAAAAACCACTTGACCTACCAACACCAATATGTATCCCATTGTTCATGTCCAACAAGTAGGGAATTCGTCCTTGAAGCCTTCGTCTTTTGCATTAACATGTTCATTGGATGATCGGAATACCCAGCAGTTGTCGACAACTTGCCATTACGACCATGGATCAAGGATCAATATGCCCTTCCTCTGTTTGATTCTCCGAATCTTGGGTCAACTTCTCGGCCTACATGCCAACGAGCAAGTTAAGGCTCATTGATTTCTGATTTCACTTGAAGCTCGCCTCCAGCATAAAAGACAGCATCCTGTCTCGATTATATGCCTCACCCCTATGGTTTCGGCCCACCGATTCCAGTCATTCTTGGATCCCCTAGTATACACCATACCATCTGTCTACCTGAAGGGAATTACAGACCGACAACTTACTATGTGTGGCATTCTCCCTCTTGTATAACCCAAGCTTCGGCCATTCAGACCAGTCTGAGGGGCCAATATGTAGTTCCACTCTACATGGGTTCTCGGGAGTTCGTGATCAAGGCCAGGGGGTCCAGTCGCGAATACGTCCCAATTTCTGTGGCAGAAAGTCAACTGGGTAAAGCCAGTCGGGATGCTGCCTTCCTGAGTAGACCTACGGTGGTCCGGCCTCAACAACCAGAACCATCCATCTCCAATTCTCAACAAGGTGAGCTGCAACGACTGCGCCTCCAATACCACCTAAACGACCTTTATTCGTCATAGATCCTTATGACATCGGACTCATACGCACCTCCTACAATAGCAAAATCGTATTCGACCCCTTGAGGCAGGTCACCGGGGCTTTGGAACAGCACAGCTCCAACCCAATGCAAGGAGCGTAAACAGAGTCTTCAGGTTAACCGAGCTACACATCATGACTAGCCCTGAATGGTCGCAATGAACTATTATATGGCACGAAAGTCGGGTTTTTATAGCACGTGCATTGGGTTAGCTCGCGCGGAGAATGGACGAAGCTGTGACTGTCCATCCGCGACAAAACAATGATAAAACATTCCTCAGCTCCATGATATGCCTCGCCGTTCCCGGCAAACAATCATTCACGTAAATAAGATGCGCTTAGAAACCCGACGATCATCAGCTGACAGGCTGTCTTGTGGATACTCTTAGATGTCGAGCCTGGATCAATTTGTAACTCTCACTGCATTGGCCGCTAATGGGGAGAACAAAATGAAATCTGAAGTCGGCGGTCCTGCGTACCCACCCAGGCTATTATTAAGTGAAGTAGCCTGCCTGAATCAATTAAATGGGGGAGGGGTGTTTCTGGGAGGGCCAAACGTACGAGAAAATGACTGAACAAAACAAACTAGAACTTGAAGAACCATCGCATGATGGGACACAACGGATTCTGTTACTATTTTTTCGCCGCTTCTCTGATGTTTGCAGATTGAAATGCAACTCCTACGATATTGTTGCACCACACGTTAAATCCATTAATTCATGTCAGGTGAAAATGCCTAGGTTTGATGAAACAAGCGTTCGCTCAGTACCCTGTTGGCCGAGTACCAGCATCTGGGCATTCTATAATACTCTGATCCGTTGCTAAGCAGGAGAGGGTGACCAGAGATATCCCCTATTCTAACCAAATTATCGAGGCAGTCAACCGTCGGAAGATATATCAGCCTAAAGATGCGCGGCTTCCAATGCCTCCCGAGTCTGGTGGTACAGGCAATTCCCCGTTCCGATCGGAGACAAATGCTTTGTATCTAAGGGATACTGAGCACTTTGTATTCGTGAATGATTGATTTACTCACACCCATTCGAGTTTCATGCGCTCTTCTGGTGGTACAGAAGGCCGCGTTGTTTTGAGGACTTTGTCTATGTGAACTTGACAAATCTCGAGCTAGAAAAGAGGCGATTGAGCCTGCAACCTAAGGAAGAAACTTTAAACTCTGGAATACCTTTGGCTTTGTCTCGGGGTGCTTTCCTTTGGCATTGGAAGATATGCTAGTGGCTGGTTGGCCTAAGTCTTTATGATTATCGACAATTTGGCGAAGCTTATTAATTATGGTCAGTAATCAAAGCATTTTTCTATGAAAAACATACAAGCATACCCTCCTCTGAAGAGCCATCTGCTCGGCCCTGCTCATGATACTAGTATCTTCTTTTCTTCTATCACCGAGCACTACAAACTCAATCGGGACCTCATCATCCCGCGTGGATGGCTTATCCAGCGCTGGAAGGGCAGCAATACTGTCATGCACGACCTCGAGGTGCGCGTTGTACAGCAAGGCTTGAAGATCAGCCCCCGAAAAGCCCTCAGTTTGTTTAGCCAAGGCTTCCAAGTCGACCGAAGGAGAAAAACTCAGTTTGCGAGACACTGCTAGGAGAATCTGGCATATGCATGGTGAGATAAGAGTTATGCTCGTAGCATGAAAGAAAACCTTGACATACATCTTTCCGCTCCTCTTTGCTTGGCATATTACAGAGTAGTGATTTATCCAGGCGCCCAGGACGGAGCAACGCCGAGTCAATCAGGTCCGGTCGGCTAAGTCCAGGGTTTGAAAAGATGATTTATCGTATGAAAATGGGCGTTACCTAGTAGCTGCTAGAACATAAACTCCTTCAAGACCCTCAGCGCCATCCATTTGTGTCAACAGCTGATTAACCACTCGATCAGTCACACCAGTGCTATCGTGCCCTCTTTGAATGAATGAAACGTTCAATCAGTTGTAGCGCAGGCACCGAGAGATGATGGATTTACCTCTTTGGGGCAATTGAGTCAAATTCGTCAAAGAACAAGACACAAGGCTTGGCAGCGCTCGCTCGCTCGAAAAGGTCGCGAATCTATAATAGTCTTGGAAATCAAGAATCATTAAAGGTAGAGGGCGGTACCTACTGATTTCTCACTTGCGCCGATGTATTTGTTTAATATCTCCGGGCCCTTGACACTGATAAAATTCAAGCCACATTCCTTTGCCACGGCGGAGGCAAGGAGCGTTTTACCACAGCCAGGGTATCCATACAACAGAAGACTGTCGAAGGCTTCGTCAGACAGACGAAAAGAACATGACAACCCAAGACGCACCCGGAACGAAGCCTCAGAGGTGACTGTGCAAAGATCGGAGCGTATTTTGTTGGCCATTCTAACGTTTCCCTCAGTATCTGTTTCGTTTCGTGTAGGCCGCCTATGTCCGACCATACGATATCCGATTTTTGTAACTTGACATCTCGCAGCGAGAGGGGAACGAAATCAGCTTGGGCGGCAGCGAAGTCAGAAGCAGTGAGCGTTGTCTATGTATATCTGATCAATACTACAGGCGTGAAAGGCAGACAGGTTCCTTACGGAAGAATTGTTTTGTACAGCTCGCATTGCAACTTGATGAATCGCTCGTGCAACCAAGTCCTGTAGATCAAGTGCGGAGTATCCTTCCGTTTGTGTCGCCAGCGCGGTGAAATTGAGCGGTGTATCTGGATCGACTTTGATATCCTTGGCTGTTTCAAGTGTATTTTGTACGATTCGTGAAAGAATCTGATTGATTAATTTGATAAGCAGCGCGGTGGTCAACCACATATACTTACGTCTCTTCGAGCATCTTTGTTAGGTGGCTGTACGTGTACGACTTCCTTAAAAACATGCATGGAGTTCAACAGGTGGTGGACCGAGGCTGTTGAAGCTGCGGTGGCGATCATGATAATACCATGACAATTCATAGCGGCAGTTCGGGAAGAGGGGGAGAATATTGCAAGGAATATTTCGGTAAGTTGCCTGGAACGAAAAGAGTCTGCATGCTTCAAGCGAGGGAGCTCCTCAGGCCCATTCTAGTCAAGTGGAGAAACAAGAACGTACCTCCACCTCCGCACTTAGTAGCTTGTCCAAGCTATCTAACACAATAACTGACGGCTTATGCCATGCAGCTTTGTCGAACCAGTAGCCAAAGAGAGTTTTCACTGTTGACACTGGTGTATCACTATATTTTGATACATCAATGTAATGTATATCTGGACCCAAGATTGAGAAGAATATCAACCGTTAACTTGAACAAAACTCACATGTATGAGTCCGAGAATCGTGTTGAAGTCCCCTGGCTATTGTACGGGCTATCGACGTCTTTCCTGCGCCCGATCGACCAGTGAGGAGTAGACCTGACACTAAATAGTGGTTTTGTTCTCTCCAAGTTCCAAGGACAATCCACGAGCCTTCACTCACCTCCGTGCACGAAATCTTGTTGAGAGTGTAGAACAAACTGACGAATACAATATTCATTGCATTGCCTCAAGATATCATCAACTCCTGCCAAGAAGTCATCCGGTGTAATTGGTGGACTAGGAAGCACAAGATAATGAGACTGTACAGCAGGAAAAAGGCCTGACTTACGATTTGGTTGCTTCTGAAACGCCAGCTGATTCCGCGGTAATTGAAGAACCGGTGGATTGCACGATAAGTCTAGAAAATATGGTCAAAGGGCCGCAAAGGTGACAGGGAACATGCAGGTACCTGACTATATCCCAATCTTCCATACCTGGGGTCAACGCTGAGAACACAACATGCTGATCAATAACATCTGGCGAACATCCAACATAAACTTCTCCTGGTCCTGGAGTATCGGAATCTTCCAATCCGGCGCTCTCCTTCTCCTTTGTGAATCCTGCTTTAGGAACACGAGTGGTAGGTGGATGGTTCAATCCCACTGGGTTTGACGTCGAGGTTGTATCCATAGGGCCCTGCAGTCGCCGAAACATGGCCTGAAAGCATATGGGGCTGTCCTTGGCTCCTCTCTCATGTCCAGGACCGAAAAGGGCATCAAAAGTTCCGGCAGACACAAAAGCAATAAGTTCAGGTCCAGAATGAGCAAATGGCAGCGAAAGGTATCGAGTAGGGAGTACCCTAAGAAGTACACTGTTGGCAGGTTGCGTAGATTTCGGCGTGGCGTAGGATAAAGATGCTTCGGTAGGTTTCTTGTCGGAAGTGGGTTGTCCGTTCGGTACAGGTTTAGATAATGATTGTTGTTTGTGTAGTTTTGGAGCAATACTGACTTCAGTGTTCGTTGTGAGGAGGAGGGCATCGTCCTTGGCGGAGGGATCAATGCTAACTGTACGCAGCTTCAGCCTTCTGTGACGCTGATATATGCGCAAGTAACATACCAACACGTAGTCGAATTCTCGTTCTCCCAAAAACCCAGACATCTATCTCCTGGCCAACTTTTGCTACCCTGACTTGAGATAGCAGCGTTGACTCCACGTGCGACGCATGTATTTCCTATTCAACTGGTCCATGAGCTCCTAGTTCACTGCTTCTCGAGAGAAATTTGGGTAAATCACAATAATTTCCCAGTCGTCTGACGTGAGGGGTTCTGCCCCCACCATAGTCGCTTGGCCCATGTCATGGATCAGCCCTATTTCAACCTGATGAACGAGTTAGGCGTGTTGGGGGAAAATCCGAGCAAGCACCTACGAGATCGCCCTGCGAGAAACCTAATCCCTGTGAAAATTGGGGATCCATCTCTATCGTCCCAAAGCTCTCCCCTCCGTTAGACTGTGATACGTTGAAGTGGGCCAGTGAAGAAGCGGAGGCCATCCCTGTCCAACCGACGTATGCTCCTAGCTTGTCATCAGGTCCTCCTTGTCGACTTGAAACACGAGTTAAGTGAACAGCGAGATGTTGTGGTCTCTGGTGAGCTCAGTAGATGAACGGAACAAATGTCAGAAAATACGCACGACTCCCCGCTCAAGGAGAGGTCCATAAATTGATATCGGAAGATTGACAAGGGACGAACGGAGAGAAACAAAATGTATGCGAGCTCTTCTGGGCATCTGTGCTGCTGGGCCTACAGTCGGAAGAAAAACTATTGAAAGGTGAGCTCTGCAAGCCTCAGTAAACAGGTCGGTGAGGACTGAAATTTGAAATTAGACTCAAGCCAATTCGGACTGTGATCTCCGAACCGGAATGTCAGTATTCACGTGCACCTGGACGAATACTCGCGACCCTGAATTTCGAATGCGCTGGGTGCAGCTGAGCGAGGAAGTACAAGCTACCAGTGTATCCTGTTGTGTCGTCCTACGTTCATGCCAAAGAAGGCACGCAATGCGTCATATAATACAGTGCATCATCGGGTGTGTTTGCCAAGATAATCCCTTTAAATCCCAACAGAAGTCAAAACCAATCCCTCTTCAAGTCCATCAGTCGAGCTTTCCTCGAGCAGTTTTTGAGAGAACTTGTGGGTGCTCTGAATCGTTCTGCATGTCTGCAGAGGATATGTGAGAATCAGCTTCTTACAAAAACAGACCAGGACTAACTGAGGAGGTTATGATGGAAAGGAAAGCCCTATAATATTTTGTTTTGTCTTCAGTATAGTCGATCCAACACGGAATCGTCGACTCACGGAAAGGCAAAATAAACCGTCACCGTCATCTGTGTGGAAACTTTCACCCTAATCCCGTCGGCAAAAATAGAAGCAGGCACAGCTTTAGGTGGCAAGCGTCAGCCATAAGCATAATACGAACCTAGCCATAGCCATGTCTCCACCCACCAGCAGCGAGAAACGCGAGCATAAAACTTTCGCGATTGACCCAAGAAACCAGTTTAACCGAGTTCACACTCCCAAGAGCCTGTTGACAAGACGCCCACTTGACAAACCCGAGGCCCCACAGTGAAACTAGAATAAAAACTTCAATGCCACTTGTCGCGTGGCGTAAGTGAATAGTACTCAAATAAACCTCGTTGTGACCGCTTACGTCTCGTAGATGATTTCTTTCGGAAACATCTCAAAGACGAAGCAATTTTGCTTCGAGTATTGTACAGCTCTGATGGCTAACGTTCCAAAAACCAAACTTGAGAAGACATGAAGAAAGATCAAGACGAAGAGAAGCGCTCCTATTCTAGGGTCGTTGTTCCAGAGGGCGTAGACTGTATGAATTAAGCTGCAAGTGTGTCATAATGTAGGCAGTAGAAGAACTTACCTCGTCTCGTCCACAGGTAATACATCAAGGTCATGCTAAAGGCGGAAGTATATTGTTGAAATCCCCAGGAAATGTTACACACTGTGCGCAAGACTGATGTGGCATTCAGCAAATAGTTGAAGGCGATAATGTAGAGTCTAGGGGAAAGACTCTCAATTCAGTGAACTCGAATCAATTTCGGGGTTAGAGTTACATTTGGCCAAGCAGACCAACGTATCTTGCCGAGATATAGATGCACCTCAAATGAAGAGGCAGAGAATCGAACTTCCTGATAATTACGAAAACAAGTTTTTGGACTTCAGTGCGAGAGAGGGTGGTGAATGACAGAAAACACACTGCACCTCCAGATAACTTTGACCTCGAAAGGCAGTCCGCTTAACCATTCACAAGTGGTATAGACCAATCCTGCACCTGCGAAAGTTAGTGAAACGCCTGTCACACAAGCGAAAAACCTTGCAAGCTCACATGAACTTATCTGTACAATCCCGGCGTGAGGAATATGCCACATTCGCGAAAAGTGGTTATGGTGGGGAGGGATCATTGAAGTCCGTCGCGAGACTATCACCCGGGAAATGGTGGGCCTCTGTAATGGTTCCGGTTCCCTGGGCGTACTGGCAGGGACGCAAAAAGAATAGCGCTGAAGGCCCAATAATTGAAACCGCAGTCGAATAAACACTTCACCAGGGAGCGAAATGAATTGACTTGGATAAGCGAATCAATAGTCAATGTAGTAGGATTTATGCACAAAGGCGAAAATGCTATTAAATAGACTGAACACACAGGAACCCGGGATATTTCAATTGTATACTGCTTGGGAGACCGACTTTTTTTGTGACTCTGGCCTACCGTCACAAGGCCGTCGAACGGAACTATCGGTAAAAATGACTATGAGATAACCTCTTATGCTTGTATAAGACGGAAGTTCGGCGAAAACACTAAAACAACAGAGCAGCAGAAAGAAGAGTAACGTCACGGGAAATAATGACTTAAACACCGGCACAGCGAAGTTGCAATCAATTGAAAACCGATTGTACCTCCTCAAGATCGTCAGTAAAATGACCTCAGAAATACATCGTCATGTATTAGAATAAGTATTGATACATAGGAATATGTAGTGGGTATGCCAATGCAGGAGTTTAAACTCACATATTGGAAGACCTGCCATGTGCCCAATACATGGCACCTTCTCGAGTGCATGAGAATGTATTTCTGGATAACCATGGCGGTTAATTGAGACACACCTCCCAGCTCCATAGGCCATCAAATCACACTAATGGTAACATCAAACTCATTCTATTGACTAGAGCTACAGATTACAGGAACGCAAGTAGGTACATGTTGGGGGTTTATGACCGAAATCACCTTCAACAAACCTTCCAAAAGCAAAGGTGAACCCACAAGTAATTGCGAGGATAAAAATCTGACTATATGCACTAATATCAGAAAAATTGAATGCAAAGAAGGGGCGAGGACATACCACATGGAAGGCGTTAGATAGATGAGTGCCTGATAGAGTACTTGAAATGCGGATATGGTTCGAGCGAGAAGTACTTACTAGGTTACTGTATATCTTGAATGTTGGCACTGAACTCGGAGTTGCGAAGAAAGCCAAGGCAAGTAGCATAATAGCGAACACAGTAGCGCATCGACAGTGGTGTTCAAGGATGTCAGCACTGCATATATGCACACGATGCGACTCACGTAGGTGGCAATCTCAACCCCCACGTACATGCATGCTCTACGCTATTCCGTATATTGGCAATGCGTCGCGGTATTTAAGGCCACTAGAGGTGGAGGAGCTCGGGATGAATCGGACACATTGTTGGACATGATGGTGGAAGGAGGCAAAGAGCGGAGTACTGGTGATTATGGTATTTAACCTCTCATGTGATCAGAATGAGACGAAAGCTAGGGAACGAAGGGACATACAGGAGCATGATCCCTACGTTAGAAGGCAACACATCCTATATCCCCGCCACTCCCTGTAAGCAATACGGCTATCGTTTTCTTCACCCTCTTGAGATGACAAGGAACCGGTTGTGGTAGGTCAAGTTAGAGTCCATGACCTCTGAGGTGTAGTTCAAAGCATTGAGTCGTAGCAATATAGATTGATGTGTTGGCGGCATTAGCTGTGAGAGACAGGTAACAAGGCTAAAGGAAAAAAACGATGATGAGGCGAGGGGCGATGCGCCTTCTCCGGAATCTGAAGTCGGTCCGCGAAAAACCTGTGACCGTCCGAATGTGATGGTGTCACATGTCAAAACACTTTCCCCGCTTACCAATTCATGGGAATACATGCTACGTCGAGACTCTACCGTGTCAGGTATTTCCCCTCACACTGAATTACTTGACATCTTTACTTTAATGTATGTCATCATGTATCATATTAACCATTACTTTGACCGACTCCGCCCATGTACTATAATATATCATCACACATTGTTTTAGCTGTTTTACTGACGATCAACAGAGGTCGGGGCAGCAATCTCCTCGAGTTCGACTCCGCTGGTCTGGGAGTCTTCACTGATTTCCTGTGACATATTATGCATGTTCTTGATCATCCTGCATGTCTATTCTATGGTGCTCAATATCATGATGAATCATGGAGGCTTGACTTACCGCAGATGTGCTGATGGCCAGAAAAGCCCTGTGGTTTCCACGTTTCATAGAAATCCAAACATAATCATAAATGCGAACATACGGAAATGAGATATAGGTTACTAGAGTCATTTGCGCTGCGAGTTGAGTCCAAATACCATTTGCAACCAACGCAACGGGCACCACTGAGTTCCGGCGTCAGCCACCTGTGATACTCTGGTTACACATGACGGCATACCACAAGCAAGAACCGCAATCACGAAACTTTCGCGGTCGAGGCTTGACACCAGTTGGAGGGTCTTGATATTCCTCAGACTTTGTCTAATGGATATTGATTTGAAGTATCCAAGACACCATATGCCAGACTGGACGAGAAAATCTGTTACGCTGAGGGGAGAGGTACATCAGAAGAAAAAACAAGTTTGATCAAAGGAACATACGCCAGGTATATGACTTCCTTCGGAAACTGATCAATGACAAAACAACTGTAGTCATTGTATTTTGTTCTCTGCAGACCCAAGGTACCTAACGCGAAGTTGAAGATCATGTGAAGCCCGAGTAACGCCGACAAGAAAAGTCCCATCCTGTGATCACAAGCCCATAAAGCGTATACTCGAGGATGAAGGTTAGTAGGAGGCATTGCGGAAGGATCAATTATCAAGACTCACCACGTTTGGCGGAAAGAATTGAAAGTAGGGACATGCTGATAGTCGTCGTATATTGCTGGCACGACCAGTAGATGTTACATAGTTCTCTTGTGGCTTCGGGGATATTCGAGACGTAGTTGAAAGCAATGATGTGGACCCTAGGGTAGAAGACTCGGCAAGACAGCCAAGGCTGAATCATACACTGGCGGAATAGCCTTACACTTGTCCAAAAAGCCCGAGGTATCTCGCCAAGATGTAGATGCACTTAACGTGAAGCGGAACATGTGGGTTACTTTGAACGTCCCTGAGCGCAATTGCAAACAGTAGAAACCTTTGAGCGCGCACCACCAGATTATCTTGACTTCGAAAGGGAGTCCGCCTAGCCATTCACATGTGGCATAAGCTATGCCTGCACCTGATGGCATGTCAGCAAGAAGGCAAAGAGTCAGAATGATGGGACCTAAATACATGAGCTCGCCTGCACGATTATGCTGCGGGGAATGTACATTGACTTCGTCTAGATGGATTTTGGACGTAGGTTGCTCCTGCAATCAAGCCTCGTTGGATGTCATGTATAAAGCATAGGAACAGGGTTTTTCATCTCATGTCAACTCCCGAGAGTGAAGGTTCAGGGACAGCAGAAGATACGAAAGTGAAACAATAAAGAGACGAGGCCTGGAGTGTGAGCGCTGTGTAAATAAATACAGCTTGGGAAATATTCATGATTTCTTTGGCTGGTGTGTCAATCATGGAACTGTTGGACATGCCGAATAACAATCAACGCACTCTTCAAATATATGTCTGTAACAACGGCGGGAAGTGCGAGTGCATTCCAGGGCTTTCAGTGTGTGGCAAAAAGGTTTGATACATGTGACGGAAAATTGGCGTTTAGAAACAATGTTTTCAGGGTCATATAGATTTAAGTTTAGTTGAACCGGAAGGTTTTCAAGATCTGTTGATGGTATCAACAGATTGACGGAACGGCTAGCCCGGCTGCGGGCGCTAGAGTCTCATTTTAAGTTTTCATCTACTTAGAATTTTATGAGGGCCGCGGCCTTATGGAAAGTCACCCATTAATTCAACAATTCAACGGCAATTCAACGGCATGACTGAAAAGATCACTAATCACAGGATAGTAAATTTCCTAAAGCATTATTCCGGGATAGGTGGCGTCCTTCCAGCCTGACAACCATCCAGTTGCTCGTAGCGTCGATTCCACTCCCTGAGACAAATGCGACACTTTCCTCTTACAGGCCAACTAAAGATTCAACGCAAACAACCAGACCTCTACTTGCTGCATGAACAACATTGTGACCTATCCACTGATATGTCGATTTTTTGGGGGCGGAGTTACAAGGGTCAACGGTACTGCTGAACTCGATTTGTTGGACTGCGACGGTTTCGGTGTTTACTGGTGCAATAGCTTAGTTCTTGGGAAAGAAAGGGGTCAACGTACGCCGATAACTTCCGCAACAATCCATATATCTGAACAGTCGTACCTGAACGTCCATTGACGGGCTTTGATCTGCGGTCTCCAGGCTCGGCGCTTCCTATGACTTCTGCTATACCTTACTGGTATCGATTCTCATCCAATTGATATTGAGTTTGAGTGGCGCTAGAATTGTCTGGGGCGCAGAGTTCTTAGGCAACTGCTAAGAGCTCCCGCTATTTCTATTGACAAACTGACATATCCCAAAGAAATCAAGGGCCAAATACAAACCACCTCCCGATCGAAGCCGGCAACTTCTCGGTCAACCGGTAACTATGACACACTTGCCTTTGAAAGCAACACCTACAAAGACGCAGCGACGTCCAGTGGTAGGAAAATTGGGGTACTTGTCCAGTTCATTTGGCATAGCTCGCAGGACCTCTGGTACCCGCTTTTGACGGAAGGAGCAAAGCAGGAGGAGGATGGTTAAAAGTTTTGTAAAAGATGTTTCATCCAGTGCAGCAACTACCAACATAGTTTCTAGACCCATCCTGAGGCGGTCTGAGGTTCATGAAACTTCCTATAACTTAAGAGCAATGAGGAGTCCACGACAAGCCTGTACATCTCCAACAGAACAAGCACCAGTTGGATTTTCATGAAACATACTTCCACCTCTTTCATGCTGCCTGTCATATTCTGTCCTCCTGATTGGATGATAACGAATGTCACTAGACTCTCGCTTACGTCAGGTTGCAAGGTGAACCGAACAACGTACATGTATTCTTGTTCACGACCTTCGAGACTGCCGTGGAAGCGAAAACCGTATGTACCAGTTCACACATGAATGTTTCAGCCATGTGTATTCCACATACATACAGCATGATAAATACTGCAATGTAGGACACGTTAAAATACATGGATACATTGGTAGTCCCTTTGCACTGAGGATTGAAGACCATACGCAAAGGTATGGTGGATATCGCTGCACAAGTCTCCGAGAGGAAACTTGACGGGGAATAAGATCTCATGCCACACCCTCTGGCGTTGATAATATACCAGAAATGCGAAAAATACTAAGAAAAAAAAAGTATCATGAGTAATGCATGATGCATGTCGGGAACGGGGAGGGGTCAATGTGTACATAGGAGGTGGATGAAAAAGAATCAGGGGTTTGCCAAATGGAATCCAGATGATGGAATGAGTCAAATGCCATACAAGCGTTTCGTCAGCGCGACGGCATAAAATGAACGGAATAAGGCTTTTATATTTCATATAAGAAGGGAGAGGGAAAAAATAATGGTGAGCACGGGAAGATGGAAGGGCAAAGTGAGGGGACGAGAATGAGGTGAATGATGTCAAGGAAAGGAAAGGAGATGAACTGATGACATTGAAACGATGCCCAGATAAGATGACATTGACAAGTACAACGAGAAATGTTCATGAGAGAGGGGAGGACAGGATAGGCCGAAAAACGCTGAAGGAAGAGAATAAGTGGATCGATGGAATAAATAAGGGAAGGAAATACCCGAACTAAGTTATACACCACGGAGAAACCACGAAATCGAAAAGAAGTCAATACCGAAGAAAAACACGCAGAACCGAAGAATAAGTCAGAGAAGTCGGGGGAAAAACGAAAAATTTCACAAAAACAGCGCGGCAACTAGAACCATTGTGCCAAGGAAATCAAGGTTTTCCATGGCCTTTGAAAAACGACCGTATTACACCGAATCTTTTCCCAGAATAAGCCGGTACTTGGGGAGCCAGCACATTACCATTTAGTCCTATCCCTGCCTGATCCGCAACAGAAATTCCCATCTTCGATAGCTTCTTTGCACTCCGACCTTGTGCTTGAATGGGCGGTAACCTGGCAGCAGGTGAAGGCGCTGTCGACACGCGATGCAGGGGAGACCCGAAATCATCGTCGACATACGCCATCCCATCCAATGATGCCATCCTGCCAATACTCAATCCACCCGTAGGACCATGTTCGCGATCACCTGTCGGTGTACGTAATCTTGAAATATTTTGTGTGGAGCTTGACGGCCGGTATCCAGTATCGTCCTCGGCGTCGGAGACACTGAGTGTCGGTATGGGGGTTGGGTGGTAAGGGCTCGCTTCCGTCCGTCGATGACCGAGCGCAGACGCGGATCTCATTGACTGCATTGATTGATCTGAAAATTCGCTGGACAAGGACAAGTTCATATCCCGCGGTGCTACTAAAAGCAAGACGTTGGAGGATGAAACAATGAGAATGCCATATTTACTCACATCCTTCAGCAGTCGAGGGCCTCGAGCTATTCTTCTTTGCCCGCACAGTGCCGTTAAAGCCAGTGCTCACAGATCGAGATGATACATCCCTAAACCCGCCTGTGCTCTTTCCGCTATACAACGATCCAGCATACTTTGAGCTATCTGCCGAAGGCTGGTTCGCGACCGGTAATAAAAGGTTTGTTGAGCTCGCAGTGGTACTGGTCGCACTTCGTTCTCCATTCGTGAGTCTGGCGCTGATGTTGACGCCATTGGCCCCACTTCCACCTCCCTTCAGCTCTCTGAACCTCCTCTCTAGAGCCAGACTCTCGCCGTAGGCTGCCAACCTCGCACTCAGTGGCGTTCGGCCGTCGCTGCTCGTTTCGTCATCAAGATCTTGGCCTTCGAGCTCCATGACCTCTTGCCGTGCTTTCTCGACCAAAGCTTCAGCTTGTGCATGTGTCGATATTGAAGAAATATCAATGTCAAATGGCGTATGCGTCCTCCTACTGCTTAGACTCCTACCAGTCACATACGTGGTCGAAGGTGGAGCTAGACTAGACGCTGAATTGGTGTGCATATGAGTGGGTTGCGATTGTGAGAAAAGAGGTGGGGGTGGGAGTCGTCGTTGGTACTGGGGTTGAGATGAAGGCGGCAGAGGTGGAGGTGGTGGGGGAGAGCCATCTGGGACAGGGGATATAACAACGTATTGTGAGCGCTGATCCTCTTCATCCGCGTCAACAACTTCGGCTCCTGGTACCAATACTTCCTCCTGGTTCTTTACTGACGGTGGCGCCACTTCAGATGACATGAGCGGCGTTGCGACCATCATTGTGCTGGCCATACTACTCGTCTGTGAATACTCCTGACTATCCGTAGTTCCAGCGCTACTCAAAGAATCTCCCCTATTCCTGTTGTCCACGGTCCCTGATGGGTTTCTTGTGGAGATGGGTATTGAAGAAGTTTCCGTTTCGCCCATGTCACCTTCATTGGGCATAGGTGGGGGCCGGTTAATGCTAAAGGGAAACTCTGCCATTAAAACGTCCTCACAATCCTTAGTGGCATGATCGTTCGAGATTATAGGGGAAAGCGAGCCGCGCGAAGAAGGCGCCTTGGTTACCCCAATCAATAAAGATGCTTCTGTGGCCTCAATCGGGTTTCCATATTCCTCTTCCTCTTCCTGCTCCTCCTCAATAGGTGCGTCGTCGTCATTTCCTTCTTCGTGTTTTGATCCTTCCATCGATCCAGCGCTGCCGGGTCGCATACTCCTGCGTCTTCTTGAGTAAGAGTCGGCCCGTGCAAGAGAACCTACGCTGCTGCTTTGTTTCAATCTCGTAGGAGCAGCTCTTGGTGAGGGCGAATGCGAATCTGTCTCGCGGTTATGCGCGCTACGAGCAGGTCAGAATCACTTCTCGCTGATGAATGAAGACATATCATACCTGAAGGCCCTAAGCGCCGAAGGTGTCATCTGTCCCTGTCCGTTTGATCCATTTCGGTTGTGGGGTCTTAGAATACCGGAACGCGGCAATGATCTTGACGAGTTATCCAGGTCAGCGCCGGCACCCCCTACTCTACTTTCACTTGAAATATCATCTGCAGGCGTTGTCGATGCAATTCCCAGGCGCGAAGGTACGTTCACATCATGACCCAGACTGCTTCCAGATCCCGAGCGTGTCCTATGATGACCTTGACTTCGGAGCATACTGAGACGAGCGAGAGGGCTTGAGCCGGGGCTGTGATAGCTTCCAGTAACGGGTTGAACAGAATCATCTGCAAGATAGTCATATCGGCTACTCGCATTCGACCTTGACCGGTCACGGTTGTTGCTGCGTTGTGCCTCTGCTAAAGCATTGTGGAGATCAATCGCCATTGGAGGTGAGCGCGACTGTGAATTGAGCGAAGACTTCCTTTCGGGAAGAACGTCCGCCGTTTTCCTAGATCTGGTCGATGCATCGCTATCTTGATGGGGACGCTGTCGATGCTGGGCAAGAGAAGATCCTGAGATGGCTGGTGGCGAGCTAGAGAGTGATGGTGCATCAGAAAGAGGAAGATTTATGTTTGTGTTGTCGTCTGAAGTCTGTCCTTTGCGGAAGAGATTGAGAAGAGAAACCTTGCTGCCTAATCTGCGTGCAGTCCTCGTATAAGTGTTGGAAGCAGCTTCTTCGGCACCTTCACCGGCCGACCGGGGCCTGTGGGTGTTTGTTGACTGGGCCGAAGGTTTCCTGGGTCGAGGAAATGAATCTGATTGAATGACGTGTGACAAAGATGGACGACGACCAGAAGGATCGGGAAAATCGTTGTTTGACGCGCCGAGAGCTGAAGAATGATCACTAAATGGTCGAGTGGGAGAGGTGGGTGGAGTAGGGGTATGATTGCCTCTATGGTACACCTCAGCAAGATTTGAAGATGATGATTTGAGCATGTTCAGAGCAGTATCGATAGATTGCTTGACGTGCAGTCGACGACGAGGGGGTTGAGATGACTCTTGGTCGCCGAATGATCCTATTCGATTGCGGCGTTTTCCGTGGTCCCTGTCGTCGCTTACAACAAACTCTGCTCTGTCTCTTAAATCCTTGTCCTTATTGAGGATCCACTGTTTGAGGTCATCGGCGCATTCAATCCAGCCGTGCTGTCGAGCGAGGGCTTCCGGTGTGATGCCATGCTTGTCTGGCCGGTCAGCGTGGGCGCCATGGAGGAGGAGAAGCATAATCGCTTCCCTGTTCCCATTCGCGGCGGCAAAGTGGAGAGGCGTCGATCCCGTGGAACCAATGATGGGTGCATTCGAGGAGTCTCTGCTCGAGTAGCGTTTTGGAAGCCTTGTCGGGAATGGGTGGAGCAGAGATGACGTGAAAAAGAAGGATGAGGAACTCAAACAGCTGAGTAGGAGTAATAGAACCAAATGCTTACCGCGGGGCATTAACATCTGCGCCATACTCGATAAGAAGCTTGACGACTTGGACGTTGCCTCCGGCACATGCAGCGTGAAGCGGGAGAACGCCGTCAATGACAGAATTTACGGGCTGCCCATGCAACAGTGCATACTCGACAAGACCGACATTGCCGGTTGAAGCTGCAGAATGGAGGCCGAGACTTGGGACTGAATCGCTAGTCAATTTCCTCGCTTACACGCAAGAATACGGACCACTCACATTCAGTGGTTACATTGAACTTTGCCTCTGCCCGATGGTGGGGTGCCCGCAGGGGGACGGGCATGTTCCGTGTTCAAGTGCGGACGTTCCGGTGAGTTGTAGAAAGACGTATGTGTCGGGCGTCGGAGAAGGCGCGACGGTGTCTGGAAGTGGTATGGGTTGGTCAGGGATGTGGGGCGGCGAGGAGAAAGACGGAGGGGTGGAAGCGTTGAGAGTGGTGGTTGTGGAAGATAACCGAGCGGACCTGTGTGTGTGACGATTATTGTGCAATCACCACTGGTCTTGCCCCAGCTCTGCCCCCCGTGACTGTGGCGCCCGTGACATAACCTGGGGAATCCAGATCGGGCAATGATTTATCTCATCCTCCGCGCATCTCGTCGTGCGAATGCAACATAATTGCACCCCTGCCTCCACCCTCTCCCCATTTCCACACACGATTCCACAGAATATTCCCTATGAGGTCTCCCTGGCGGCTACAGCGTGCGGCCATAATAACCATCTAGAGCAGCTCCGTTATCTCGCTCCGTGTAATTTTAGCTGTCACTCTTCAAATGTTTGCTACCCCAACTCGGGCTCCAGACATGCTTCCATAAAAATTCCACGAAAAATGACTTTGGCCGTGCAAAATCATCTCAATCAAATCTTCTGATCTTCTCAAATGTTCTCATCACCCTCGGTGTATTTTTAGAACTTCAGCCTGTCACTGCAATCCCACATGACGCTGCCGGACCGACCTACAACATACTTCCTTGTCAAAAAAAAATATAACATACCGAAAGCCCACAACGTCAAACATGGGTCCACCAGCAAGCCACCCACTGTCCAGCACGGACATACATCGCATCTACACTCTGCACCCTTTCCCTAAGACTCCGTTTCCACCAGCGCAACCACTCACCACTCTTAATCAGCACTCCCTCCAAGGCCGAAATTCAGCCGCAGCATGTCTTTGCTCTTGTCAGTACTCGCATCCGAGCCTTCCGCCCATGAAGATGCTCTAATACGTAGATATCCCCGCCCAGCTCGCTAATTGCAATCGCTTTTGGGGGCTCTTTCCAAGGCACAGGAACCACACGGAAATGATTTCTTTTGATGGACTGTCAACTTCGTCCCACTTTACAGCCAAGAGTCATACGCTGACCTCCTGACCAACGTTGACGCTTCTCCGTCAAACTCAAACACTCAGGAGCTCAGTAAAGACGGTATGATGCTTGATACACGATCAACAGCGTCTTTTTACATAGGTTTCAAGAAACAAGTCAAGTTAGTCAACCACTCCACCGGCATATGGGTTTTGAACCATTCCCGGAGAGCTCGGTCTGGACATCACGCTAATTCTAATTCTCTTTCCTGCATCACGTTTGAGATCCCTATGTTACCTCTCAACCATCACGAAGCCCTTTCCGCTCGTACCCAAAGTAATCAATTTCACAAGGGTTAACCCTCCGTCGGCGAGCATTGTTCACCGCTCACGAGCTCCCGTTCACTTCTAGGATCAAATATACCAACCACATCCTTGGTCTTTCCACCATATTAGTTTCAGCAAAAATTGAAACACCAGGAACACCACAAGCGGCCGAATTGACCCCCCACTGGCTCCGATGGCCTTGCTTTTGGACCTGAAATAACTCCTTCAGAGTCGTGCGGCTGCCATACTCTATCAGCCGACATGTTTTCCCGCGTGCCCGTACCTTCTTGTCTGCCTCACGTCTGATCTTGTCTTGTCTCAACCTATACGTACAGGCACGATGAGATGTCTCCGCTCATTCCGGCTAGACGCACGTGACATGAAAGTTGACAAAGCTATATCGCTGAGGTTGAAGTTACCATTTGAGAATAAGATTTACGCTTCTGATGCGAATTCTTGGTGCTCACCAAGCTGGACACTTTCAACTGGCGCACTCCCAGAGAACTTTCCAATTGGCATCACGGGACACCAAACTCGATATTCAATTCGCGCCTCGTGATTCATTATTACCCACTACATAGTCTCTTGGTGGTACGAAGAACGAACGTTCAAGCGCCCGGATATTTTTGATTTGACAAAAGCGTTAGTCACTTGAGCAGAAGGAAAACTTTGGGGCATCAGAATCACGGATGGCCACAAGATTTTCTATCGGTTTCTCTTCGCTTTAGACAAAATTCAGCGCTCCACAGCCACAGCGCGAAGAATCTCGACCCATGACAACCCGATCGACACCGAAATTATTTCACGAATGGATTACTCAATGCACTAGAGTTTCTACGAGTACAATCATAAACCGTACACATATTGTATATAGTAGTTGTAAGTAGCTATTGATATATCTAAGTCCAATTGCGGGTCTATGAAAAATGCGAACATTTGCACATGGCGATGAAAGGCAAAAACAAAACGGAATGAAAGGAAAACATACTACAAGTACAATTAAACCAAAATATTTCTTTTTGACTGAATGGCAAGATGTGGTTATATGTGGACAGAAAAATGAAGAACATAGGGCGTACTCACGTATGAACAAATGAATCACAAATGTGACAAACCCGTTGAATCTTGAAATGCCTCTTAACAAATTCCTCCATGATAGTCCAATTGTTACATATAGCCCCCTGGTGGACCCCCGCCGCCACTACCGCTGCCAGTTCGGTCACCAGGCGATCCAGTCGGAGCCGCTGATCCCATGAACTCGCTCAAGACAATGGTTGATTCCTGCGGTGGTGTATGCTGTTGCTGTTGCTGTTGCTGCTGCTTCTGCTGTCTACTCGAGTCCTGACTTATTCCACTAACCGTGAAGCTCATAGTCCCGACCCCGGAACCACCTAAGATTCCCATGCCGGAGGCAGTCGTTTGTGAAGCAGTAGTCGAACCGGGTGCGACGTAATGTATCATTTTCATTCCCTGACTCGGAGGCGGCACTCCAGGCGAGGTTCGTAGTGGCCTCACATTGCCGGTGCTTGTAGACGCTGAGGTAGTGGATGGTGTTGGGTTATACGTGTATGCTGTAGCCGCGGCTGGGTTCGAAGGTAGAGGTAGAGGTTGAGCTGAGCTCGTACTCTGAAACGGAGGCTGATATCGTGGTGACATTTGATATTGCTGGTTTAGATCTGGACTCTGATATGGTTTATTTTGAATCTGATTTAGACTCTGCGTTGAATTGTGACTCGAGATGGGAGTGAAAGGGAATGGTGAGGTCAATGGTGGTGAGGAGTCGACGGTGCTGAAGTAGTTCTGTGGCTGATACTCATATGCGGACGGATTTGGAGTATGAGGTGTGTTCGGGGCGGACATGGAAGATGGTTCCGAGCCTTGGTTCGACGCGAATGGTGGGTAAGAATTTCCTGTCGGAAGAGGAGGATTCTTGAAGGGCGGCTGAATGACGGAGGAAGGATACATCGCTGTCGTCATGGGATATTGTGCTGTACTCCCATATACACTAGTTTGCATTTGGTGACGAAATTGTTGCATCGACGAAGGGGAAGGCTTTGATTCTGCTGCGGTGGGAGATGCAAGAGCCGGATATGACTGGACGGGACCTGGATGCTGGATCGATGCAAAGGTTAACTGAGGTTGTTGCGAGGGGAAAACAGGACCACCATAGCTAGTTGAGGGGAAAGGAAAGCCAGAGGCGGATCCGACCAGGCCCGTAGCGGGACTGGACCCAGTCCGCTGAGGTGATGGCTGTGCCGATGAAGATGTGGCTTGGGTGGGGCCGATTCCCTGGATGGGTCTCCCTTTTTCTGACCGAGGATCTAGTTTCCACCAGTGCTCCTTGAGCAGAACTTGAAGGCTATCCAAAGCCTTCGAAGCAATCTCTGCTCTTTTCCCCTCCTTCACCTCGCCGCTGCCGTTGTCGAAACCCTTTTCGCTCATAACAACCTCGGAAAATACATCCACAACGCGAGATATTACCCTGGTGATCTCATCGTAATCCAATTTCAACCCTTTCGGTATTTCCGTCGGCATGTTTACACCTGGAGGAGCGAAAAAGGTTGTCTGAAATCTCGTCAAAACGAGAAGCAGCGCCACAGCCGCCTCGAATAAGGAAAGACATCCCTCAAAATACCAATTCTCTCCAAGTCCTTCCACCGGCTTGGTTCGCCACATTCGGTCAAAAGTGCCACACTGGTACTTGATCAACTCTAAAGCCAGCCGAACGCATTTTTCTGCGCAATCCCGAATCGGACCTGGACTTTCAACCCGTGTTGTTGTCAAAGGTGTCGGCTGATGTTGTTTAATTGTGATGGTGTAGAGTTTTAGGCGAACGAGGCGATACCATGTTATGATCATGTATCGATGCCGGGCAAATCGCTGGATTTCCTGAGGTGAAAGTCCGACGAAGAGGATAATATCCTGTTCTGGTGTTGTATTAGGTCCGAACTCTGCAGGAATGGCCAGTTCCCAAGCTTCGAATTTTGCATCCATCTCCGTAAAAATAGCCCATGTGGGATATTCCACACTCGTACACTATTCATGTGGTCAACAGGGTCCACGGCCAGCAGGCCCAAGTCCGATATAGAACTTGCTCACCTTGTCAAGAACTTCGCTTACTATGTCGGCCAGTTGAATCATCACCACTCGACTCAGATTAAAGCTGTTCTTACGGCCCTTCCCATCAACACTCAGAGGCTTCGCAACGTCGCAATTATCCCCGCGAATCATTTGGGGTCTGCCGAGGATGTATGATAAAAGCCTAAAACGAGACCATCAACTCCGAGATCGGGATAAGCATTTCGTACACATGTGTATTTACTTACCTGTCCCAGATATATAACCCCCACCACGCCCTTCTCCTCAAATCTTTCACTTCTTCTGGCATGTCCTGCCACACTGGATTCGTAGGATCTCTATGCAACCCTATGGATTGTGCAATCCTGGTTCCATACCCCATCAACTTCCACGCCTCACTCACCCTCCCTCTCTCTGCCAAAAAGTCACATAGGAGGGGGATGGCCAGACAGCCCAGTACGCAACCGTCCGCCGGGGACGAATGTGGTATACCCGGAACCAATAACGCGTTTGATGAACCGAAATAATTGTCCTCCGCTATACGTCTTGCGACCGTTGCGCATATATAATATGTGTCACTGTCATAGGTATTTGGCGGTCTTGCGCTCGGTGTCGTGGCTTCCGGTGATAACTGAGGAGCACAAGCCAGGGCGGAAAAGAAGAGACAAAGCCAGTACGGATTGAGCTGATGGCTCTGCGAAGTGTTTTGGAGGTCTGTCCACATTTGACTAGAGGTTGTTGAAAACCATTTCTCGGGAAGGCCGTAGCGCCAATTTACTTCCTTGAAGAAGGCATCGATCATTAAATTACCCGACTGCATGGAAGGAATGTACTGAATGAGGTGCTGAATTTCGGGCGTGGGTATGAGGGTCTGGGCAGCTGGGATGACGTGTGATATTAGTAAACTCGTAGGTGCCGTCGGTCTAGCCTGGGGCAGCCGAAAGGGTGAAAACGAACGTATCTAGAGGGAGGATTAGCGTGCTCAATGGCGGAATAAAGGTCAACCGCACGGAGTGGAGGGTATAGGAGGTGTTTCCACGACCAACGAACTCTCCTGGTTGAAACAACGAGAATGGGACGGTACGCCGATACGAGTCGTCCTGTGGGGCAGAAGGCACCCTAAAGCCGACTTCGGACTGCCTTCGAGAAGCCTGGGGTCTAGCAGGTACATAAATTTGAGGAGAGTGGGTCGAGGGCGAAGCAATCGAAGCTACAGGTGAAGCTTCAAGCAAAGGCCCAGCCCCTGTTAGAATTGGCGCCGAAGCGACATAATCGTAACCCCCCACCATACCTGGGACGCCGCTTGTACCCCCGCTACCAAAATTGCCTGATTGATAAACCCCTTCAACCTTCGTCGCGCCTCCAAACCCCATACTACTAGCCCCCATCGCGTCCAACGACATCAAAGGACTCCGTGGACCCACGGTCGTCGGTGCTGACGCTGGACCTGCTGTCGACACAACTCGACTCTCCAAACTCGATATCCGTTTGCTCAACATTTTCAACCTCTCTCTGTTTTCATTCAAATCCAACTTTGTTGTCCTCAACGCAGGCGGAATTTCGCCCTCATTCACATTGCCGTCTTCCGCCCCTTCTGCCCCTTCCGCCGAAGGATCAAGTTCGAGGCGAGGAGACCGGAGTGGACTGGGCCCATCAGGGAAGGACTCCCACTTGCAAAGAGCAGGTGCTCCCCGTTGAACGCAAGACGAACATGGCTGGGTGCGATCACATTTCTATCAGACAGATCATCAAGTCAGCAAAGGTCAATTGCACCTTGTCCAAAAATGTCCAAAAATAAAACAAGGAGGGTCGGAAATAAGACGAAGATAAGGGTTTATCCAGACCCAGGAAGCGCCATGGCAATGCCAGCACAGAAATTACGCCTTGGCACGGAGTAACAGGGGTGTACCTCGTAAACAGGCGGCTAAAACCATGGCCGCGGGAAGCCACAGTCGAGGCAAGAATGCCTCCGCAAAAGGCCAGGGTCTCGAGAAGCGTGGCCATTAGGGTGTGCCAAAAATAATCAAGAAGCTGGCCAGTTAGAGTGACAGAAATTGTCACCTGGCGGTGGTCAAGGTCCTGGGACGTCCGAGACGGACAGGACCCTCGAAGTACGGTAACCCTTGCGCGCATTCTCCGAAAACCTCACAAGGGTTCTTCAGATCACACCAGGATGCATATATGATCGAATGGTGCCTGCTGTAAAAGCCACGCTCTCAGAACACAGGTACTCGGGTGCACACCTCTCACCTGGCGCCTTTTGGTACATGGAATGCAACTCCCCATCCTTCCCCGCTTCCTCGTCTTTTTCACTTTGCCTCCGTCATTGGTTGCCGTCATGTCCAGCCCCGGTGGTGCCGGATCCATCGTGTAGTCCCTGTTGCGGGAGCTGAGGAGTCGAGTCGAAAAGCAATGTCGATTGCGAATGAAAACTGCTAAATAAACGTGCACGCGGCGGTTTCTGACTAACTAACGCCCGTAATGACCATACGTATGATCGTTGTCCGTCCGTAATACAAATGTATCATACGCTATGGACAAAACTTGTTCCTAAGAGATACTAAGCAGGCTGAGCACTCCTTCCGCTCGGAACCCGAAAATCCGAGACTGATGACGAATGTATCCAATTAATCATGAGACCTCTTAAGCTAAACTACATACATCGGACTTTGTCGATGAGCGCCGTATGTCAACATACATCACACATTGAGCAGACGTTTTCCTCCTTGCCACACTGTGAAACTGACTGCGGTCATAGGAATGACCTTCATATATCCAATACTCAGCCCTACATAGAAACCTCGCCAGCCCCGTGCCTGCCAGACTACCTTGATTGTTTCACCCCACCCCAACCATCTATCGGGCCTCGTAATTCCACCCACTTGCATCCGGCGCCGCACCACTTCAAATGGATATGAAGCTGTTTGAGCAACTGCGCCAGACAGCGCACCAATTGCCAAATCCGCTATTGGTGTAGGGCTCTCGTGCCCTGTTTTAGAAGGGGGTAGGAATTGCGATCTAAGGTATCCCCAACTGAGGAACGATACGCCAGCGTATGGAATCATGCCTGTAATTGTCACGGTAAAACCACGATAAAACTTGAGGAAAGGATATCTGTTGAAGTAGTGCGCGGTGTCTACCACGTCGGTTGTATGAGCCGGATTAACCGGTCGCTCATTGTAGATGTGCCAGAAGGCCTGAGTAAAGGATGGGCGAGGTGCCTCTTTTGTATTATTAGCTGCCCGTGTCTGGAATGCCATTCGCACACGAATAACTTCAAGTGGATACGTGAAGAAAACTGACATGGTCCCTGGGTATGCGAATGGAGATCAGGGTTTGAAAAAAAGGCCGGGACCACATTCCCCATGAAGATCAAGTACGCACCAGAGACGGCACCCGCCACAAACCTCCGTACATTGGTTTCCTGAACCTTTGTCGGCATCAGGAACTGCTCTGTTGCTTAGTCTGCAGCATCATAATGGGAAAGGAGACAGCGCACATGATGAACTTGATCATACGTCATGAACTTGATCGCTGCATACGGAAAGATGCGGATGAGCGTTGCGGAGTGGCCTTGAAAGAGTCCCCGAAGGCCGGTTTGCCTATAGATGTCATGACCAGCGCGGAATGTACCAGCAAATGATCCTGCGTGGGCGGTCGTATGAGTCCAAGGGCTTGCAAAGATCCGGATAAACTCTACCAACCTGTATATTTCTGAAAGTCGGGATTCGATGCTTGGAAGAGGATCTTGACTCGATCAAGTGGGGCGACGACAGTTTTCGCCTGGAAACGAGATGACAACCAAAACGCTAATCGAAGGGCAACCTAACTCACGACACATCCAGCGGTCCCACCGGCAACACCTGAACGAATGATATAGTTGAGGCTTTGCTTATCGTGTCGGGATTTGGAGGCATTTGGACTCATTCGCAGTGGTGCAGGCAGCAAAAGAACATGCAAAGAGCTGGAGGGAACGAAGAATTGGAGGAGTAATAAACACCGTGGTCCCCGCCTCGGATAACTATTGATCCGCCCCGGCGTCTGCCGGATTTTGCTTATATCCTCACGCGCGCTTGCCTCCCAAGGCGCGTCTACACTCTACTTTAATCCATATCCATGGCATCTAAAGCTAAGTCGGAGACAAAAGTTGCCGTGCTCAAGGGTCAGGAGGCAGAAGACAAAGTCCTCGAATATATGAAACTCGTAAATCACATCTCGTGCATTGGAGTCTACTAACGCCTTGCACACAGATGAACCGCCCCTTCGGAGCAGTCGATGTGGCGGCCAACCTCAAAGGTGCTGTTCCAAAGGCAACCACACAGAAAATTCTCGTGGCCCTTGCGGAAAAGGGCGAGCTGACCCAAAAGACTTATGGTATCCTGTCGGCGGACTGGATATATGCACTGCTTTGCTTGACATAATCTCCATGAGCAGGAAAAACCACATTCTTCGTAGTCAATCAGTCGAAGCTAGATTGCCTCCCGGCGGAAGAGATCGCGACACTAGAAACCGAGCTGAAAACCGTGGAAGATGAGAACAAGGCTCTTGCGATCGCACTGAGAAATGCATCAGCGGGCAAGAGACCTCTGCGGCTTCTATCTGCATTCGACGTTGACTTCTGGCATGGACAGAACTAGCCAGGTTGAAGTCCAGCCCCACCAATGCCGAAATCAATGCTCGCGTTGCCGAGATCACTAACATGGTAATTGCAAGAGATGTGCTACACACGTTCTCTCATCCACGCTATCTATAACACAGATCAATCAGGCCAGGGAACGCCTTGAGCCTCTGCGCCAAGGAGCCCCGCCTGTTTCAAGCGAAGAGCTGGCAGAGCTTGAGAAAGAGTGGACTCGCTGGCGAGGAGAGTGGGTGCGGCGACGCAAACTGTTTACAGAGTAGGACTGCCTGTCTGGCGGCAGAAAGTGCGCAGTCAAGAAGCTCACGCAGATTGATTGGTACAGATTCTGGCAGCTTGCAACGGACGTTCTCGCCCCCCAGGATGCAAAGGAGCTGGCGGAAGATCTGGGATTGGAGTGGGACAGTGCAGAACATGTGCTTGTTGAGCGAGGCCCCCTATGTGTAGAGAAGAAGGACCTGAAGAGGAAGCGGTGCTAGGTAGTCCTTAGTAGTAATTGTCAAATGGGAATGACATCAGCGACGGTCCAGACAAAACACAGACAAACGGAAGTCTGTTGCTCCCAGCATTCTTAGGGCTGTGACCACCATCCTCTCTCTCCTCCCTCCTCCATGTCCTTCCAGAATCCAGTCTGTGCTTTGTTTCTGTGTCCCCCATACTCTTGTTCACTGTCTGCAACAGATCCGACGAAAACTTGTCATCGTTGGCGACGGCACGTACTCGTGGCTTGCCTCCTCTCCTGGTGCTCACTTCCTTTATAGGTGCTTGCGGAAAGACCTCACTTCTCTGCTCGTTTGCATTGGGCAGATTCCCAAAAGAATACGTGCGTCTAATTCTTCCATTTGCTGGCCATGAGTCTCATCCCCCTCTCTCTCAGGAACCCAGTACGAATTCACCGCGCACCACGCTCATATGTCGCTCAAACATTTTATCCAGCTGTGTTCGACAACTATGTCGCTGAAATAAAACTCGACGAAAAGCCCGTACAACTGGCTCTCTGGGATACTGCGTGCGTTGCTATGTTCCTTTCACGGACACAACTCCGTTAACATTCCTCTTTGGCTCGTATCTAGCGGTCAGGAGGAGTATGAAGTACGTTGGCCCCAACAGTCCAACCAACCGATGATTAGCTCACAAACGTAATACAGCGGCTGCGGCCCATGTCTTACGCTCATTCCCATGTTATCCTCATTGCCTTTGCTCTCGATACCCCTGACTCGCTAGAAAACGTCACAACCAAGGTATGGCACCTATCCCTCTTTCATCAACGTTCATCACTCCTAACATTGTATCCCGTGATTAGTGGATTGAAGAAGTCCGTGAGCTTTGCGGTCCGCAAATTCCGGTTATCCTCGTCGGCTGCAAAGCAGACCTACGGCCAAATGCTCACCATCCGGATACACCGGATAACCCTTGTCCTTGGGTGACGCGTGAAAAGGGCGAACGTGTTGCCCAGGCTATCGGTGCTCGTGCCTACAAAGAATGTTCAGCACTCAAGATCGAAGGTGTTGATGATGTTTTTGAGGCTGCGACGAGGGCTAGCATGCTCATGCGAGAGGGTGTACCAAGTCACCCTCAGGCTGCGGAAGCAAGACACCATCGACGACGAAGCGCCGGAAAGGCTGCCTCCGACGAGACTGGAAAGGGATGGAAATGCTGTGTTATTTGCTAAATGGACAGAATTGGTAGCTGGTGGTTACAAGGAGGCAGGCATTCGACATTGATTCTTGTTTTGTTCTATTCTCGGCTGCCTTTCTTCTTTTACTCTCTGCTTCTCTTTCATGTTAACATGCTGCCAAACTTGCCAACGGCACCCTTACTTGATATCACCTTTTGGACACTGCTGGAAGCTTTTTTCTCTCTCTAACCCTGTCTCTATACTCTTGCATTATCTGATGTAAATAACTTCTACCCTTCCTGGCTCGAGCCAATGATTCCTACTGGTATTATATCTTCTTGAATTTACCTGTCTAGTATCCGTTCGCTTGCATTTTGCCTCCGGTACACTTTCCCCTTCCTTTGACCTTTCCCAGCTTAGATATATCATGCCTCACATCCACGTTGTCTATATGCTATGAATTAGTAGTACACAACCCCGTATTCATGACGGACGACTTTTAATCCCGATAGGCTTTTTGGACATCTGGCCACTGAATAATTGGTTTTCTCGATCCCTCGTGCTGGCTGCTGCTACGTGGAACGGCAGAGGTAGATGAATACGCGCGTGTGCAAGAGCAGACGGCGAACGAACCGACGTAAGTGGCGGAGGGGTTCTAAACAAGGGGACTCGTCACTCGTGAGATCATCTTCAAACGCTCATTCTCCATTCGACCTTTCTTTTGGGCTGCGGATCGTCAGACGGCCAGAGGATGGGTTGAACGTTCTGGCGAGTGCGATGAGTCTGTAACACAGGGCGCTGGAGCGGAAGAGTCTATTGACAAATCTGTTATTAACAAAACTGTTCGGGTCCGACTCGCCGTCTTGTTTCGACCAGCATATACAGATCTACCGTAAGTCCATATACATCAGCTCTCTCAATCTTGTACTAGAGTGAGCAATCAATTGTCGGCACGGTCGCGCGATCAATACATAATATACAAAACACAATTCATTTGTTCAAGATAGGAAATATCGGCTTTCGAGAATCTGGCCCTGAGCTTGCAGTACTTTATAGCCCGAACCCTGTTTGAGAACTTAATGTACATTCATCTTGAACATTCCCTAACAATCTGAGAATCTCGAGTGGATTTGAAGTGGATTATCCCGCGAAGGGCATTGAGCCCGTAATTTTATCTCGGTTCTGTTCGTGTACCGACACAGAAGAGTGGCTGAGCACCAAGATGTCGATATGTCGGATTACGGTGGGTTGACGTGGGCCAGAAATATGTGTGGGTGTTAGTATTTTCCTGATTCATCGGTCAAATCGGGGCGACGCCATAATCTCGACTCTCTCATTGGGGACGGTGACTGGGTCAATTCTCTAGTCGTACGACTGCCTGTCAGGAGGTTAAAGTTCGCGCAGTGGTCGCATTGGTCACAAAGAGGAAGATAAATTCCGCCATTTAACCATGAAGGGTTAGGTTTGTGAGCTCTTGCAAATCCTTGCGTACCCAGAATAACATTCCGAGCCGACAGACAATATGTAGTTAACTAGCTATTCACCACTCTTCTGTTGTCGACAACTAGGATATATCACCAAAAAAGTTTGGCATGTCAAATTGTACATACCGTGGGCCCGAAACCAAGGATGGCGGAAGAAATGCTTGAATGTGTCATTGTCGGTCCCCGGTGGCCGACGGGGGAATTTGACCTGAGTAACCTTAGGATTTTACGTCTCGAAAGACCGCTCGCCGTCGTTTAACCCGTCCAAGTAGCAAGTACTACGTCTTTCGCCCGGCGACAGGTTACCGTTTTCCTGACTGGAGCTGCCGGCAGAGAGAGGCAGTGTTCAGAAATGTTCAATCGTAGACAAAGACAAGTATTTCTTCCCAGCCCAGAGTGAAAGCCAAGCCCAAAGCTAAGGCGCAAAGTGATCTCTCGGGTCAAACACTCACTTACGAGGAACTGAACCCCCGCCAGAGAAACATGTTCGGTTAGAGTTGTGTTGCAAACTCGGGACCACTTGAAACATTCGGTTGGCAGTCTCGAGGTGAACTACTAAGCATTTCGTGTTCAGCATTAGGGTGTACCTTCAGAACAGCAAATACATGAATTTTAGGTAAGTGATTGCAACGATTGAACAGTGAGGGAAATATAGTTAATCCATCTTGCGAGGATATAAATGAAACGGAAGATCAGTTATGCTACACGTACTTACAGCAGGATTTGTGGGTCCAGGCATTCTACTCTTTCAACTCCCAACTAACCCCACACCCACATCCACTGCCTTTCGCTTGAGGGTTATCGGCCACACGAAAACTGCTACCGATCAGCTCTGTTGCGTAGTCTATCGTAGAGCCGTTGAGGAGTGATAATGACACGGCGTCGACGATGATGTTAGAGGGCTTGACCACTGGGTGGGAGAAGTGGCTGGAGAAACCCAATGAGGGGGCACGAAAGTGAAACGACCGAGTGCAGGCTTACTAGTCATCTCCTCGTATTTCCTTCGCTAATTCCATCTTGTATTGATATCCATGGCATCCACCAGACTCGACAGCTATCCGCAAAGTTGCTGTTGGATCATTTCCTCGACCAGCTATTGATCTGAGTTGCTACGCCTTGATTCAGCTTGAGAGCGACATTCAGCAAGAATTGACGGAGCGCACCTCAGCAGCTCTATCTGTTATCACGAGTTTGACTTCTTCCGGAGGTAACAACTCAACGTCCAATTCCTCCTGCTCAATGTACTCCGGCGATGGAGTCTGGAGTATAACCGTGGATTCTGAAGGTAGTTGACCGGCAAGTGCAGCGTGTCGCACTGGTGTCGTTGACAGTGATCTTGTAGAAGTAGAATATGCAGGTGTGTTTATAAGACGAAAGCGAAGGGTATTCGAGAGCAAGAGACGGCGACATATTGGAGGTTGGGTATGACGGAAAAGTGTATGAGATACACTTCGAGCGGAATTAAGAAGTGGACGTTGAACATTTAACATCGTGGCGATCCTATTGTGGGGCTGAACGGAGGTCCTATTCCAGGATGACTGGTTGAGCGCCGAGTCCCGATCGTTTTGCAACACGGATCACTCAGCGCGTGCGAATCATTGACTAATACCATGTCTCTGGACCACGGAGGGTTTGTTATAGTAAGCGGGAGTGAGCAGCTCCACTTTCTTACCTTTTCAAGTATTTAGGATCAATCCGCTAGTGACGGCCGTGATGGCCATTGTTCGGCGTGGACTAGGACATCGGACACTGCTGCCAGCAGTTACTCTACTTGTACAGACCATTAAATATATATCTAGAGTACCCAAAGGCCGGTGCAGTGATTGAAGATTATAGCTGAGCAGATGCAGGGGTGATCGTATTGACGATAGATCTGAAGTGTTGACAGGCGCTGACATGTTCTGACTGACACAAACCTCCGCGCTGAATAATGAGATTAGGATGTTACTGGGCTGCTGACTTGATTTGTCTTACAAGTGAGCGATCGTGTGCATAGAGACATATCTATAAAAGGTATGTTTATTTCCAGAACAGAATGAGCATGCTCAGCTTGCTCAGAAAGCAGGTGATGCTTTGAAGGTTGCATTGGTACCTGGCCAATTCTTGATCAACGTGTTCCCATTCCTCAGATTCGCCCCCAAGTGGGTGCCGTTCAAGCAACTGGCCAAATCTTGGAGGGACGACATACATCGTTTTTTGGTCATTCCATTCACACATGCAAAAGAAAATCTCAATCAACAAAATCTTATTGTATGTGAGCCTACTGGTGATGTAAACGACAGTCATGAAAGTGACAAAGTCCAATCAATGAAACCTATCTCCTTCCCACTCACAAAAATCACTGTGTTGCTTGTACACATCCTTGTGGCCTCCTTTCTTGCCTTCAGTGCATCTGTGAATGCTGAGGTTGGTCCTTCTCTCTTCTCAGGTGACTATGCCACGCTGAACCTGTGTACTTAGCAGGCCTGGGAAGTTCAGTATCTACTCAGACCTCTCGGGCCATGTTCAGAGCCATGGCAGAGACATCAACCCTGTCTTTATAGTCCAAGTCCCAGACAGTTCCGACGATACAAACCCTGACAACATTGTGAGATGTCCATTGCTTTGATGCAAACGAGAGTGATGCTGATTCATGGCCTGGTGGGATATCCAATCTGTGGGACAAGGCTTTACATTAAAGAACGTTAATTCAGGCTCATGGGCATATGGTACAACTTAAGAAGTGTGCTCAAGCCAATCTACTATGACTGCACTAACAATCTTACTTCCTACTTCTTGTCCTGGCAGAGCGACCCGATTTCCTCATATGTGAATCTGAAGACTGACTGGAATGTCATTGCAGCTGGTGATGGCACTTTTACTGTGTGTTGATTCTAGAAAAACGACTTGTCAATCCAGAAATCTGACAGTCAGCGCTCCTAGATTGGTTACCTGGGGGAGGATTTGTTATGGACAACTACTACCTTTGAGAGTCATGTTGTGAGTGCAACATAATTGTCCGTCGTTATCGTCCACCTAAAGCTTGAAATCTTTAGGCCATGGTTGAACCAGCAAATGGTGGAGATGAGCAAAAGTGGTATTTGATATACTGGTATTGATACCTTCAGAGTCTCCATCGCCTTCTGCACTCAATTGCTGGTCTGTGTACATGGCTGTCCTCAATGTCAACCTGGGGAACGAACATCAGACTCTAGATCATACTCTTGAGCCTGCAATGTAACGATTCATATATTCCAATAAATGAACTTCTTGTTCTCTCTTACTTTTCTCTATTTGTGTCGTTTCAGTAATCTAGTAGGGCTCCTTTTAGGCCAATAGCTCCAAGGTAAGCAATGACTTCTGGTTGTAGGACATTTGCTTACCTTGACAGGGTGGCCCTCTTCAATTGTTTTTGAGTGGTGAAGAACACGGTGATGCTGTGAAGTGAGCTGATGTTGGGGTATGAAGGATTGATGAAGTGAAATTCTTGGAGCTGGAAGGAGACCCCATCTATTAAGGGATTGAAGTGGCCAGAAATTGTCAGGCATTGAAGGTTGGTGGTTGTCTTGAGCGTGAGGATAAATAAGTTGTGAAGCTCGCATGAGGGGTCAGGAATACAGCAAAGTGATAGTGAGGTAACTGTTTGCATCAAGTTTATGTTTTTATGGAGAGTGTTGAGTAGCCTTGAGGCTTTCTCGTTTGCCAGTGATGTCTCATAACGTTTGAAATCAAGGTAGATTTCTTGAAAGAGGTGAAATTGACACCTCATGACAAAAGGTCTTGATGTAGGATCGCTGACTAAGAAGTCAACAATTTGATCAACGACCTCTTGGCAAAGTTGGTCCATAGTGAGCAGTAACTGCAGGCAGTCGGAGTTGGGGAGGTGCTACTCACGAGCTGGAGTTTTTGTTATAACTTAGTCCACCAATCAGACTCCATGGTTCTGTCTGCACTGTAAAGCTGTCAGAGATGTATCAGGTAAGTGAATATACAACAAGATGGGCTGTCACAAGTAGACTAGTGTCCTTATCAGAAGACATGAAGAATGTGTTGAACAACCAACTGCAACGATACACAGCTAGAGACATACAAGGTATATAGCGCATTCCAAGAATCATCTGGCTCAGATACCCTCACATGAAAAACAGGCATGTTCAAATACAACAAGTCTATGTGATTCAAGTCTGATCACTAGAATTGAAAAATATTGGCCAAGAAATACAAGAACCTAAAACCACGCAGCGCCAGCAGCATCTTCATTGTCATTGGATAAAAGAGCTTCCATCGCATCCAGTTCCATCTCAGCTGGAGTTTAAACTATGAGTGTCGGTGACTAGAGAATCAGAAGTTGAGTAAAACACTTACCCAGCTTGTCTTGCACATCCTCGAAATTCACATTGGATGCTGGAGGTTGGTGGTCTGGAACAACATGTGTGTGAGGAAGAAGACATTGAAAATGAGGCTCATTGGTAACAAAATGGGGCTGCAAGAGCCCTGCCCAGGTTGCTGGACCCGGAATAGGACCAAGAAGGTGCTTCACTCTGTCTCTGACATCCTCAAAAACATCCCAAACATTATCTCTACCAGCAATAGGTCGACCGAGATATGTGTGAACTTCATTTACAAGGGGTTCGAAATCAGGAGGAATCAGGTTGAAAACCAGATCTTCTGGGGGGGCATACAACCTCTGTACTTGGTCAAGGAGGTCGGGATCAACATGAATCTGCGCCATGGGTTCAGTTGAATCAATGCCTCCAGAAACAGATCATGTACCTTGAAGTCAGCCACACCATAATGGTGTGGTTCAAAGTAAAGCCTATCGGGCTGTGCCTGAGGGTAAACCTTGTGCTTGTCGTGCCTCTTTCGATTCCAGTTTATCCAGTTTCTGAAACAGTCAAGCTCTTGTTGGATCCATGGAATGAAAATCCAATGGTAAATCATTCTGAAAGTGATATTAGTTTTGATGAGTGAATATAAGAATAAACTCACAGATTGACTGGATCAGATATCTGAAGTAAGTCATGTGTGAAGCCAAGCTGGAGTTTGCCTTCGAATCCCTTAGACCACCTTTTATGCAGCTGAGACCATATGATCTCCGGTAAGACATTTTGTTTGTTGCACATGATTCAATGCTGTAAAGACCCTGATAGGCAAGGATCATGGAGTTGATGGAGTGCTGTGTGAGTGTTCGCGATGTCATAGTTTTCTGTTCCAGAGTCAGACTGAGTGGTCAATGGCATGGCTATATTTTTAGGTAAGTAAGAGATCATTAAATGATGAGAGGATAAGAGACATGCCACCTAATTGATGCACGACATCAAGATAATAACTGGTGATCAGCTTGGGATTTCTATTTGTGTGCCATGCCTCAAGCCACAGCAGTTTACCAGAGAAGCCATCAATGCCACTGTGGAGATAAATTACAAACTTGGACCACTTGTTGTGCTGATCAACTGCAAGGATGTCATTGACACCTCCAGCCCAGAAGGATCTCCTCTTCAAGTGGCAACCAATTCACATTTTGATCAAACTGGGCTCACAAATGTGACAATATTGTACGATTAATCACCTGAGGAGTCGTCAGCCAAGCTTCGCAAATAGAAGTGGACTTACCTTGGGACAGCAAGGAATTCTTCTTCACAGATAATTTTTCTGAGCTCTTCATATCCCGCCATAGAAAAGACATTTTGTTTCTCTTCAATGATGTGCTCAATGTCGTTGAGGACCAGCTTCCCTTGATGGCAGGTACAAAAGCCCAGTTCAGAACATTTCCTATGATACGAGTAGATTCTGTACCGCAAATCAGCACTAAGACCATAAATCATAGAAAAGGTTTAAATCAGACGCACACGAGAGGCCATATTTCATTTTATCCATTTGTTCATTAATCTGGGCATGTATATTAACATCACTATCACCATAGATCCAACCATCTAAGATAAAATCATAAAGATATGAGAGCGGTACTTCAAAGGTCTGGGTCAGCATATATTCGCCACTCGGTGAAGGAGGCCACTCATGGCATGGAAGGTGTTGGTTACCTCGTTTGGGAGCACTATCAATACTTGGTCTAGGAGGCGGGACAGGAAAACTGTCCAGATGGTTATTGGGTATTTTGCGAGTCATTAAGCGACGCATGAGAGACAGTAAGGAACTTGACCCGACTCAAGGCACTAGGGGTACTTAAGGATACTGGAGAGAGTCTGAGGACTTGAAGACAGCATCACTGCAGACTCTTCCAGGTCGAGGGAAAGGCATTCCCCACAATTGTTTCTGGTCGGATCCACATCTCCGAGATGGTTGAGGCAACTATGGTAATGAAAGGACTTATCAGATAGAGTCCACATTACCGGGAACTGATTAAACCAAAGATATGGTGCAAATGGCTTCTCTCAGAGATGAAAGGCACCTGCCAATAGTAGGTGTTCAACAAAGAAGTATAGAAGACAATTTCCGACATCTGATGAACGACGTCAATTCCTTGGCTTCTGTAAATGGCAAGAGTGTTGGTATGGATTCGGAGAGGGTCCGTGCATTGCTGGCGATCTCTATGAGTCGAGTGACTGTGAAAGATGAGTCTGCAGTTGATCTGGGTATCAGGAACAACCTGAGGTGCCACTACATATTTTCACCCAAGTTCCTCTTTCCCCCTTAGCTTTCTCTTTGCTATCCCTCATCCCCCTCCCCTCTCTGTGTTAGTGACTCACTGCATACAGCTACACCTATGGGTGTGATTGAAGTACCTCTAACAAGTGACTGCCTCCTGCTACAAGACATCTCATATCAAAGGCTGCATGGTGTCTGCAAGAACCTGATTCATAAAGGGACTGAAGCAAACCTAATCCCTTCTGCAATAGACAAGTCAACTATCATTGTTTGTGACAACTGTGCATGACATTACACACAAAAATGGGAGAACCTTAGAGCCATGACCAAGATGAGAGACATGGAGATCC
This sequence comes from Leucoagaricus sp. SymC.cos, assembly GCA_001563735.1. NCBI lineage: Eukaryota > Fungi > Basidiomycota > Agaricomycetes > Agaricales > Agaricaceae > Leucoagaricus > Leucoagaricus sp. SymC.cos. The sequence continues at coordinate 129,169 of KQ962250.1, read as the reverse complement.
GTAGGTCACTTATTTTACAATGGTCAAGTTTCGCTGCTGAAATTCCTCAGAGGAAGAGGCACACAGTGCAGCTACCAAAAGAGCTTCTACTTCTCCAGAGTCAACAACAAGCTCTCCCAATCAGCTTCTCTCTCCATTGATGATGGGGCCACCGCTGAACCAGTATCCCTCCCCTTTGTTGATGGCTCCGCCAAACCAATACTCCTCACCTTCGATAATGGCTCTGCCGAACTAGTATCCCTCACCTTCAGTGATGGCTCTGCAGAATCCATTTGTCTGGAGCAGGGGACAGTATGGCATGATGCCGATACAAGGTGGGATCCTGCCTCAGTGTTGACTCGTCCCGACTGACAGGCCAATAGGACCACAATATCCCCCATACTAATCACCGAGTGAGTTCTATTGAATCACTAGTGGATATGATTTCTCAGATGTCTGCAGCACCCTCGTTTGCTGTCCTTCCTCATGAATAATCATCATTGATCCCTAATTAAGGAGTTGGTGAATAGCATCATTCTTGTTGCCTTTGTCACACACTAACTGAGGCAAGGGAAACCAGGAGTTTGGGGGACCATGGTGGGACCACAAGTGATGAGTCTTCCTCGACAGGTGGACCATCAGCAAATTCACTCCACGGTCACTGGCACAGTGCACAATGGTCAGTTACAAGTTTTCAAAGAATGACAGATATTGCTCACTAGTCTATAGGTCACCTTACACCCAAGGGTTGCATAACCGCACTTCCTTCTGGACCAGTGTTCACCCAGGATACATTAATGAGTAGCAGCAGTGCTCATGGTAACCAGCCTATTGGCTATATGGATGAGCACAACTTATATCAACAGAACCAACAATTCTGGCATGACGCAGCTTTCAAGGGAAAGTCAAGTGTATATCTGGCCAGGTTAGCCATGAAAGGAAAGCCAGGAAAGAAGACCACCAATGTTGCGGACATCATGGTTTGCCTTTTGCCTGGTGCAGCTCCCAACTTGATTGAAAAAAAGGTGTTCCATGCTCCTAAGCTGAATTTCCAGGCACTAAATACAAGTGTAGGCACCGAGGGAAGGATCTCAGATTGTGAAAGCGAGTACATGTCAAGATCTGATTGACAATGTTGCAATGGCCAGACAGAAATTATTTCGTAAATGGTTCCTGTTTCTGGCATCCGAGCCCTTACTAGACTTGTCGCTCCACGATATCAAACAGACCAAATCGTGGGTATCAGTGCTTGATGGCAATGATGATCCAGAGAGTCTGTGGTATGGCCTGATGGTTGGTTCAAAGACTGGTGCGGCAGCAAAAAAGGAGCTTGAATTCTGCATTGTTTTCAATGCAGAGGAATGGAGGGCCTTTGAAGCCTTGGATGAAGCATTGCAGGTAATGTTGTTTTGCTGGGAACTCAAAAGGCAAGTGACCGAGTTGTTAGCAGACTGGGGAAGACCCTGCTGAAGCCCACGAAGACCTGAGGTGAGTGATGGAAGTGCACTATGGTCAAAAATCCCCTGAGGAACAGATGGTAAGTTCTCTTGGCAACAGGTAAATAAATGCTGCAATAACACCAACAATCAGAATCAGATAGCAATGGGAAACCCTGGAGAATGGGACTTACTGACCTCAATTGTAGGTTGCCAGCGATCACAAAAAGTTCTATGCTGAGATTTCTTAGACTAATAACATTGGCACTGCTGCTAGTGGATATGCCTCAAACACAAAACTATGCAATGTGGGAGGTTTGGCTGAGGTAGGTTTGATACATCTATGAGCATTGCAAGTGAGAGCTTAGAGAAATTTGAGGAACCAATTGTGATAGACACTGTGGACGGTGTTTTTGTGGTTAAAACTGAACGTTCTAATGATAACACATCGGTTCAACCTCCCGCTAAACACCTGAGGGTTCAAGAGATGATTCAACATACTTCCGACTTTCCTAATCCTTCTGCTTCCCCTGCGCATCGATTCAAGCCCCTTCCCAACATACCCGCTGTTGGTCTCAGCACAGCCCTTCCATCTCTGTTGGAGCTTGTTGCATCAAACAAAGGTAGAGACAGAGGCAGAGGCAGAGGCAAAGGCAAAGGCAAGTCCAAAGGTGCATGGATAACCCTTTCCTTCCAAGCATGAGACTAACAATTGATGCTAGTAGCTCCTCGAACTGCCAGCCCGCATAGGAACCTTCAACCTGTTACCGACTTGTTGGTTGGTGGAAGTTCGAGCTTGCAAGGGAGGCTGATCACTCTGTCAGCTCCTGCTTCTCTGCCTGGTGGTCTCTTGGAGCCAGAACCTGAAGTGTTCATGGCAGAGGACATGATGAGCGTGATTCAAGAAGGGGGAAAGGTTGACCGTGAAGCTTCCAAGAAGCTGGGTACATCGGAGAACACAGTGTGATTCATGTGCTAACATCTCCATTATTTTCCTAGTGAGATATATGATGACCAAGATGGTTACACTCTATCCTGTTGCCTCCTACTCTTTGAAACAGCTCATAGAACTCAGCAAGTCAGGAAGAGTTGTGGAAACTCTGGATCCTGATGCCAATGACTCGGTCCATGGTGTTGTCACCTATAATCGTTTGGATGAGGTGGGGTGAGGAACATTGAAAGCAGCCTTCAGAGGCAAATTGATGTGGGCTAACGAGAGCTGGCACATTGTCATAAAAAGAGTCTTCGATACTTTTCTCACCACGGACGAGGAGGGAAGGGAGACGCAGCAAATGCAATACAAGAAAGGAGCTGATGCAACTCATGCTATCCTTAAGGAGGCCAATTCACTGATTTGGTCCTCCGCTCTGATGAATCTCTCCTACGAGTTTCTCGATTCCACCATTGCAAAGAGATAGGAAGAACCGCCCTTTGAGATTCCTTGTCTGCGCATGGTCAGTGCATGGGTGGCAACAGGCAACAGGATGCCCACCAAAACCAATATGCTCAGAGGAACAACCCTCCATGGGACTTATCTTGTCAAAGAGTACATTCCTGACAATGAAGAATTTGTCAAGTACATCAACAACACGTCCTCTGTTCCCCATCTTGACCCTGACCATGAGTGATACCTGATTGCCAAGTTCCTTGCATTCCTCCAGCACATACAATATGAGAAGACTTTTGGCCAAATATTTATCAGTGACTTACAAGGTAAACTATTTTGTTACACAAACAAAACTATTGCTAACTGGGTTCATTTGAAGGTGGAGAGTCCATATTGACCGATCCACAAATCATTAGTAACCCATGAGTCCAATATGCCTGAAACAAATCCTGATATTGACAGCCCGTTAGAGAGTGCGGTATTGATCTCTTTGGCTCAGGAAACCTACACGGAACCTACAATTTGTTTGCCCATGAGCACTCTTGCAACAAATATTGCACCTGGTTTGTACTCTCACCCCTCTAAAAGCGTTCCAATCCTCTATTTTATGACATGACTGGATTGACCCTCAGGCCAGAATCAGCAGCCAATGAGGGCCTTAACAAGCCAGAGAAGGAACAAGGGAGAAAGGGAGAGGAGGAACAAGAAGATGGACAGGAAGATTAGGGGATGCGAAAGGGTGGAAACATAGGTAAGGCAGCAGGTAATCATCAAAAAATGCGAAGAAAAACCACATGTTATAGTCGAATGAACATTTGTCACTCATCCTGAAGCATAAAGAATATCAATAAATGTTATATGAGATGCAAGTAAAATGCCTAACCTGTTTCTCCAGATGATTGCTGTGCAGATAACATGATCGAACAAATGGGCACTGAGACAGAAGATGATGACCTGGGACAACCCAGCAGTGATCCTCTATCCCTTGTCCACTTGGCATTAAGTGTGTCTTTGATCATCACAAGAGACACAGAAAGGTAAACCTGATCAAACCAGGGATGTTACTGTGGAAAAGAGACAATGGTCAGTAGTCATTCAGCAGTCATTTCCAATTGAGGAAGATGGTGGTAAGAAGAACGGAGTGGATATACACATATACAAACAACCCATACCATCCTGATCCACATGATCAAGTCACGAGTTGGGCATCTGATATCTATTCTTCTTGACAATCTAACTAGGACGAGGGGCATGCCGAGCCCCTTCAGCTGTTGCAAACAATACTTATCGTGTATACAGAGCTGCTGTGGCAGTTCTTGAAAGAATTGAAGACATCTTTATATGGTGAGTTTCTTGAATGGCACTCAAAATAGACATTACAGCTGATGGTATGTCAGCAACTTCTCAAGATCCACCACCTTCTTTCTCTCGTGGAGTGTCCACAGAGTAAACTTCCAACTACCTGATCTCTCACATGTGGTGTACACCGATTGTGAAGGTTGAACGATCCATGTCGAGGACAATAGAAAGAGCCTGGGTTATTGACGGGGATATCATCTATTTGCCTAATTGCCTGAGGTCTGTCAGGATCCCTCAGCACACTGGCAACATTTCTGTCATATTCAGACCTGGTGAATCAGAAGCTGGAGATTTTCAAGAACCAGTGTGGTGGGATTCTCTCACAGAATGGACAGCATTTGTTTCCAGAGAGCTAGTTCTGCACAGCGGAATCTGGTTTGATTTGCTCAACCCCGTCCACTCAGACAAAATCATTTGGCTGACCACTGGTGAGTTTCAGCTACAAGATAAATTGCAAGTTACCTGGAAGAAACTTGAGAAATTGTTGGTCAAGATAGTTAACGCTTTGGAGGGGGCCAACAAATTTTGTTTTTCAAGACCTTTTACCCCCAATAAATGGAAATACAAGGTGCCCCACCCATCGCTAGGGACGGCCATGGAGCATATTGATGCAGCCAGGAGGTGGTTCATGATGTGGATAGGTCTTGTTTATTGGATGATGAAGAAAACCCCCGAGTCGGTATCTTTTGTCAAAGGACTTTGTCTGCCTCACTGGTTCATACAAGTTGTTTGTGAACTACCCAGTCAACAAGCTGCCTGGGATCTAGTCCGTACTGCACCTATTTTTCAGCATGGTTGGAAATGGAGCCAGGTTGGAGTTTGGTTGCATCATCTGGACAAAGCACCTACTAGTAAGCAGCCACCTGCCCGATGGTTTGTGGACCGAGGTGTCCCAGTCTGGTACAGGTGGGGCGAGAGCAAGGGAGGCGACTGTAGAAGCCCCAACTTTCCTTTAATCATACTGTCAGCAGCTGCCCTGCAGCAAGCAATGACTTTTTTTACATGCCATCCATCAGAAACGGCAACCGATCTAACCCTTGATGACTTCTTCCTCCCTCAGAACACCTCTGACTTGATGCCTCTGGATAGCAACAACCCCTTATACCTGCCATCGATACCATCGGAGCACACTGCCCCTGGCCCTTACACAAAAGATGTTGAGGCCCAAAGAGCTGCAGCACTCGTGGCTAAAGAGACCTGGGATAAATTCTGGACAGAGCACAAGGCAAAGCATGAACAAATATTGAGAGAGGAGACGCCAGCTAAAAGGCAAGCCAGAGAAAATCGAGAATGAGTGAAGCCAATAAAGTCAGCGAAAGTCTTTCTTTGGAAATGGACTATGGATGATCCTCTGAAATTTGTCAAACACCTCGTATGGGTCAACAATCGAAGGGAGACCCTGGAACAGTTTTGTAGTTGTGAAATTGCATTATACAATTCTTTCCTGAATGAATGGCACTGCACCAATGACTGGGAAGAAAGGCCATATGAAACAGATGATTCCGACGACAAATTTTCAAGTCTGCCTGACAGTCCTGCATGTACACACAAGCCAAATATGACGATTACAGATAACAATAACTTTGAACTGCACTGTACTCAAATGGAGGTTTTACGCTTGCTTTCATGGTTCTATGGCTTTGTCCCGCCCCTACCTTTACCCTCGCGATTTGGTGGGTTCTGGGTCGATACTGATAGACAGTCATTGATTGCTGTACTGGTGCTGGACAAGGATGAGCTTTCACATGACTTCTTCATTTCACCCCTTGGAAAGATTTGTGCATCATTTCTGAGGTCATTTTCTGGAAAAGATGTTGAGCAGAAACTGAATCCAGAACTCTGGGACCTCTCAGGGGACAACCGACAGACACTTGCATTCTCAAAGCGACTGAGTTTGATCAGGAGTGCCAGAAGCTCTTCTGGGAATATGTGGTACATGTTTGGCTTTGGCAATATGCATACTGTTCCCTGGAACCTTGCTGTTTGTTCTGCTGCTGCTGCCCTGTACGTGTGTTGCCTTGATGATAAGATGACTGAGGAAGACATTGCCTTGGATTTGGTGCAAGAAGGCATATGATTCCATACCGTTCAATGATGTGATACTCTAAGGAAAGCACCTGTGGACCGATTGTCTTCAGCCATCATACCCATGCGCTTATCCGGACATATCTTTGATGAGGATGATGTCAATTTTTACCACAAGCAGCGTGAATGCCTGACATCTTTGCCATGATCTTGTGCAGCACTCATGCATGGTGGGTTCACTAGGAGAATTGCAATCGATTACATTAGTGTTTCAGAAGTGATGCGAGGACCATGGGGAATACATGACAAGAGTAAACACATGTTCAGCCTTGTCGACTTGAATGGGGTCGAGTATGTAGATGACGAGTTGACAGATGATGAATTCGATGCCCTATGTGGGTTGTATGTAACATTCACAGGTATCTTTATTCTTTACTCTGCTTCATCTTGTTGAGTATGTTTCAGGACACAGGGGTCAGACATCAAAGTTATCATGGTATCCCCTCCCTCCTGTATTTGATGGTCAGGGAGAGGACATGGGTTGGTGGACAGATCGTGCTGAGGCTCTGTGGAATTCATGTAATGCAGCGATTCTTACTAAAGATCCTAACTGCAAGTTATCACTTCCTCTGAATGTAATGAAGTGGCATGATCAGCTTCAGGGATATGCAGATGGACATCGAGCAGTGAAGAAGCTGGAAGCACTATCCAAAAGTTTTCTTGAGAAGCACGTCGGCAGACTTTGAGACTTTTTTCTTGTCAGTAAGTGGTTTCTTCATCGTTACTGAGGAGCATTCTCTAACTCCATGTGTAGGGCAATATACCCATCCTCTAACTATACATTTAGATCCTGGGCATTCCCGAGTCCTGTAATTCAAGTGTAGTTCATGTACATAAATATCGGGGGTTTTTTTTACTTGATTCAGTTTGTTCTGCCATTATAAATATTCTGAGTGGGTATCACTAACTTGGTAAGCAAGGTTGATTAACAATTACCAAGGACAGTGTATGGTATTTCTAGGTTCGCACATGTTGACAAGAACAAGCTGTTATCAAATCTCAATGCGCAATTACAAAGTCTCAAACACATCGAACAAACTGTTGGGAGTGAGATTATGAAAATGTCCCAAGCATATCGTCAATTGTGACCAACATCAATATAAGCTACTGCAATATCCTCACCCTTCACCTGACCTTCTCCATCCACCTGTGAATGCCTCATCCACCAAGTAAATGTTTTTGAGGAAAACCACCTAAAGTCGGTGTTGCCTCTATGATCTTGATGAATACCTTCTCCAACAGAGGGCAAGCGTCGAAGACTCTCTTCATCAGACACGTTGCTGAGAGCTTGGTGCTGTTATTGTAGTACCCAGCAAGAACAAATACCTTCAGGTTTTTCAGGGAAGCAAATCCACCTACTTCCTCAACAAATTCCACCTGTCATCATTAATTCATCAGGTAAGCACAAATCACAAATCATGAAGTCATTATGACTCACCAAGTTGACTCAGCCCTTCAGGTACAGGACTTCAATATTTCCAAAATACAGGTGTTGGAAGAGGCATGAAAACAGAGGGCACGTCTTTGGTGCTAATTCGAGGGTAAGATGATGTGTCAATGCTGTACGCTTCTTGAGAGGGGTATAGAGGTGTTGATGGTCCCTTGGCTCCATGGTCAGCTTGTTCTTTGAATGACGTATTACCAGTCTTCCTACACCCATTTTCCTAGCCCTCAGAATGCATCCCACCGTCATTGCATCACCAGATAGCTCTTCCAATTGAGGAAGCACATTCTTCAGTAGATTCAACTCATCTAGGTGAGACAAATGAAGGACAAGTCATTTGATCATCAGATGACCATGTAGAAAGTCAGCAATGTGTTGCTCATTGTCTTGAGAATAAAGGGACTTGTGATGTCCCTCTGAGTGGTCAGAATAGGGGATAACCCAGGAGAAGTTCTCCAATCTCCCGAAACAACACCAGTTGAAGATATGACAAAAGACTGGTGTAGCATGCCAGGGAATACATCTGTAACCATGGAACATGACAATGGATTGGACATTTGTCATTTGCTGAAGTGCCTTGTTCAGCATCACTCCCCAGTAAAGGGGTGCTGAGAGAGAAGGGTCAGGAGATGCTTCAAAATGGACAAAACTCTTGACAAGCTGGGCTAAATGAGGTTCCCTGGAGAGGACAAACATGAGGTTAAGAAGTTTTCCCAGCTTTTTTTCCAAAGCACTGGCACAAGTTTTGCCAGTGTTGTTGTTTCTTGCATCAATAATGATATTCTTGTATAAAATCACCTGCGAGATCGTGCATAAGTGCTTGTTGACAAGGGAAGTCATGGCAAGGCTTTTAATGTCCACTTTCTGAACCTCCTGGATTATCAGGACAAGTGTTTCAGTAGTGAGACTTGTGAGAGTTAGGTGAGAGTGGACGGGCATGGCGATATTTGCATCCAACCAGAAGCAGGACTTTTTCTCCAAGTCATTGTCTTCACATGATAAGAACCCATTTTACAGTGCAATTTCAATCTGAAATGAAGTTATTGAATAGGGAAAAGAAGTTCCCTCTCTTATTCGCAATCAGTATCTTGTGTCTATTATGAGTCAATGCCATCGACATCAGTCCCCTTCATCAAGTGACCTTCTCTGCCACTTCAACTTCTATCACATAAGACGCTGCTGTATCATCTCAACATTGCAACAGAATCAGCTTAAACCAGTAAACAACTTTTGGTGTTCAACGCTTTCAGTGAGCTCTTTTGCTTCCATAAGACAGTTACAATAGCCATCCAGTTCCTTCATTCCTGTTATTTCTCATTCCCTTCATTTACATACATGAACAAGAATCAATCAGTTTGACTTTGACAGCTTCAACACTATCCAATTTTGACTTGGCATTTGACTGGCTTGACCAAATATAATCTACCAAGCCTCATTTAGATAAGTTAATTCCAAACAGATTGCCCTTGCCAAGCCTCTCAATGCCTGGTGTAAGTCTTCAAACAACTTGTATTGGTTCATTTTATTCTATTCCCTGGATTTGCAGAATGATTAATGGATTCAACTTGTGTGTCTTGCAAAAACATGAAAATATTGAGATGTTCCATAGAATAGATTAGATTAGATATCATGTCGTGGGCTGAATCCAACAGCCGCTGGGCTTTGCAACTGAGACCCAGTGGTATTAGATATAGATCAAAGAGATAGAGAACAATACAGAAAGTGTGAGAAGTCCAGAAATGAAGGATAGAGAGTAGAAACAGAGACTCAAAGTCAGAAGGTCAAAGAATGAGGTCGGTTTCGAGAGCATTTTGGGCAATAATCTTGAGTCAAAGAGGGGTATAATGAGATGCCAATTGACTACCAACACTTTGTCTTTAAATACTAGAAAAATACTCTAAATTTTATAGTCAGGCTGCAAGAGTAATTTAGATGTCGCTGTCCATACTTTGTCATCCAGAGTCAACACCTTTGCTAGTAATGCCTCTATGAGAACTAGTCAACCATTATGTACACATAACTTGGACAACTGAACTGGCCAGTCAAAACATCCTTCTCACCACCAATGGGGCCCTTCGACAATGCTCCCGAAGACTGACAAACTTTTATCTTGCATTAACGTTCTTGTCATTCCTCCTCGATGACCAAACATCCAAAGCTGCACTAAGCACTCATTCACCAACTTGTTCCCATTCTTCGCATTCACGTGCATCATTCCCAAACCCTCTGCAACTAGAAAGTTTGGAAGTCAGCAGAAGTGTTATGACTCGGGGTAGTTTACTCTGTGCAGTATCACGTCTAGGAGCTGTAGTTATTTTCTAGTACTCTGTTTACCCTGTACCTGTTACCTTGTGTTACCTGGTTATACTATTACTCAGTGTAGGTAGTATATAAGTACCTTAGGTAGGACCATGTACCTTACGCTTTACCAATTGTACTCTTCCCTTATTCGCCCTCAAGCCTTTGCCTCTGTTGCAACCTGAGTTAGCTCTTAAGGTCGTAACAAGAAGTGAGAGAAGTTGGGGATGAATATTCAATGATTCCTTATTGTCAGAATCTGAGGCTTCTGGAGTGGGAGATGAAGGTGAGGTGCAGTGATGAAAGGAAAAGGCAGTATCAATGATGATGTCTGTAATGTATTGACAGACAGGTCGTTGGACTTCACCTTTTGAAAGGCCACTACACATGGTGGCGATGACTGACGAGTCTGTATATAGGTTACTTGATACACTATACTATATGGAATAACACATGTTGTGAGTAGTCGGAGCACGTGCGACGGGATAGGTGACATATCGCATCTTTGTCCATAAACTGAGCCAAATCCGTGTTCTTTCTGTGATCCAGCTTCATAGTGCAATTTGGATCTGAAAATAATGCTACCAGGCATCTCCCATATTGGCAGGGATCGAGATTTAAATAAATAAATATTAATCACTCGACAGGTCATCTGGAGTTGCTGGGAGCTCCATCAATTTGTCAGTTAGAACCGTTGATGAAATCAAAAAATGGAGCTGCTCACTCCTGCTTATCATAGTTTGTTGATTTGCATATATCTCATCTGTCAGTTGCTCTCACCAGTTCATACTTTGCATAATAAATGTTTCCCTCATTGCACACAGGTTTAAAGTAGTTTTGTCTAAAAAACTGAAGTGATTCTCGAGATAAGTTTTTTCACCTTAGTCATGCCTGTGAGAATAATGCTGTGTTGGGGTGTGAAATGGATTGATGCAATGTTGTCAAGATTATGCCATGAGTGGGCTTGGTCACATTTTCGGGCTGGCGTTCTTTTTATTTTTTTATTTTTTATTTTTTTTTATTTTTAATCAACAATTTATTATGCAGTGTGTGAGAGCAGTCTGCACCTAGCTAAGTACCAGTACAAAACTAGGAATAAAAGAAACACAACACAAGCCAAAACTAACCAAAATTGACAATGTGACAAAACAAACTACATAGGATTGGAATCATCTAGAGACAATACACTATGTATACAAGTCCTTATAACAACTAACACCCAAAGGGATAAAACAAGAAAATAAAGAGATAGAGGAATAGAGTTTCATCCAAATCGAGAAGGGCTTACCGATGTGCCAACTCTGTTTGACAAAATGCAGGTGGAAGATGAAGGGAACTCAAAGTACAGAGACATAAAAACACAGCCCAGCATACAGGAGTATGAGGAATGAAATCAAAAGATTTAGTAAAGTGATCCTTAGATGAAGGAGTAGAAGTAAGTGTTGCTTTCAGCAATGGCCATGTGTTGCTAAAAGCAAACACTGTATAGTTGTGGTCAAGGAAGTCAATAAGATGTTGGAGTATCTCTATAGAATAGAAAGGTCTCCAATATAGCAAGCATGACAAAGTTTGGGCTGGCATGTTATAGGTGTTTATCAGCAAAACCTTGTTCCAGAGATGGCAAAAAACATCTATTTCAAGGTGGGCCTAATTGTATCTTGGTGCACTTACCTCAATGTTTAGGGTCTCAGAAAGTGGACTGCACAAGTTCTATTCTGAAGAAATTGTGGTGAAGTTTTCTAGACTTTCTCTCTTGTCAAATAATAATAATCTAGTTACTGATTATTTGCATACCTACAGTGTCCTGCTACTAAGGAGAGTGACTCCTTGAAGCAGCAATAGGTCAGAGGTCAAGAATAGGACTATTACTCACAATGGAAGTTTAATCTAGAGAATCAACTTGTTAGATTAATGTATGAGATATTTTGGATAGAGTTCCATTATTCAGAGATTATCATTCCACAGTATGTTATCCAGAGAAGGCTTGGAGTCTTCTCAAGAGAAGTAGGGTCACTAGTTCTCAGGAGTTATGCAGATGAGTAACTAAAGAGAATAGAAGCTGAAGCTTCTATTTAGTGCCTCTTTACTATTTATATATTATCTATATTTACAAATTATTTTTCTACTAGATTTGTAAACTATGAATAAGATACAGACAGTATATACTAGCAATGAATGATTAGCTACTAATCTCAAGTAGGTGCAAATAATAGATTTAACTATGAGAAGATAATGTTAAGTTCTGGACAGGATACAGAGGGAATAGATGTGGAAGGGTCAGAAAGGGTCAGAGACAATCAACGTAGAGACAGAGGCAGAGACAGAGGCATGAGATCAGAGAAGTCAGAAGGAGTCAGGAATAGACCTTGGCTTCAGCTTATGTACTGTACCATTCTACTGCCAGTGGCCCAATTTAGGAACAAGAGGGAGAGGACTTAGAGGAAACTTAGAGAGAATGAATAGTTTAAAGTCAGAATAATCAGGAATGTCCAACTAAGTCGATTATCAGACTGAAGAATACATAACTGTAATCTGCTACTTATATACCTATAGAAAATGTCAGAAAGTGATAAACAAGAGAACGGAATAAACAGAAAACTATGCAATGTGACAGGCATGTGATGGAGACAACAGAGAGATAATGAAGAGGAATGACATAGTATGAAGAGCAGGCATAGAAAGGGAAATGGGTGGTGACATATGAAGTAAGAATGAAATCATAAAAGATGGGCAAAATATAAAAGAAAATGTGAAGGCAGAATAGAAACCATCAGTATTGAGTGGAAGGGCATAGAAAGGAATAAGAACTAATAATTGATGGAAATAAGAAGTGAAAGGAATTAGAAGGGAGACAAGTGGAAGTGTACAGGAATATTTGGAAACAAATAATACACAAAGAAATGATAAGATATAAACAGTAGGAATAGAAATGGAGTAGTGTGGAAACAGTTGATATTGGTCGGGTCTGTCCAGAAATGTATGAGTTGTAATAGATAACAGTATCAAGAGTAAGTGTTTGAGAAGTGAAGTTCTAATTATATATTTACCATTAACTTAAAATAGAATAGTGAGTTAAATAAAGGTTCTTTTAGGAAAATTCTGGATATATCTATCAAAATATTTATCTAATAATACATTTATCTTTGTGACTTAGAAATTAAGAAGTTGAATTGTCAAGGGTAGATGTCATCATACTTTAAGGGCTGAAGAATTAAGAAGTTATAATTGAGTCATTAAGAGTTATGAGGTATTGTTAGAGATACTTCTCATTTATTCATAGCTATCAGGAGATTCAGTATATTGTTTCATGCTAGATTGGTTCATAGAGGATTAGAGCAAGATGCTTTAGCTTCAGTTTTGGTTTGACAAGGTCTCAGTAGTTGTGGTATTATACTCCATTGAAATAGTAGGAAGTAGTATGGAAAGAAGTAGTATTAGGTCATAGTATGATAATATAAGTGATAATTGTCAAAGCAGAAAGAGAGGAGGTGTTGGAGTAGCATTAACAGTCACAGTATTGATGATATGTTAGATAGCAGAAGTTTTGTGCTTCTAATGATAGGTTCCTTGACTTATTCTGTTAACAATGATTTTTATCAACATCTCATTGGTGAAGTTCAGATAGGTTCTTTGACCTATTCTGTTAACAATAATTCTCATCAATGTCTTATTAGTGAAGTTCAGATAGAAATATCTCTATTCAGTACTGTTTTCTTTGACCATCTTCCATCTATTAGCAATTATATCCACATTTTGATTTGACAAAGTATATACAATTTTTCTGTTAAGAACATATCATCGATAAGAAGAGTTATCAAAGACTAAGAGCTATATTATAGTATTTGCCAGGGAGTGTCTGCATTGAGTCTGCTGGAGAAGTCATAATATTGTGAGAAAAATATTCAGGGATGAGAATAAAAGATGTAAGTAAATATACTGGTGAATAGACTTTAACTTCACCAACCTGGTTAAGTTTTATAACCTATCTATTGAAAGCAGAACTGAAGTGTAGCAAAGTAGCAGAGATTAAATTGTACTAAATACTCACAGTGTTTACAGCATGATCAGGGTGATGTAGAGAGAGTGCATGGGAACCTTGTTGTTCATTTTGTTATAGATACATAGCAAAATACACTACTAATCAAATATTTTATCTATTATTCTCTTGTAGTCTGTAGCCATGCTTTGCAATCCTAACACATACTCTCAAACTAAAGATAGTCCAAGCTTTTAAATATGTCAAACTTGTTTTGGTGTTAGCTAGTGATCAATACAGGTTAACTATATCTGACAAGTTAGAGACAGAGATATAGTAGAGTATAAGAGTACAGGTTAGATATTGGGTGCCCTCTTACAACTCACATCTGAGTGACAGGTATTCTTTTCAAATGAAAGTTATACTGTTTGAACAGTACAGATGACTAAGCCTCTACTCCATGCAGTAGATTATTAACTAATATGTATGTAGAACTACACAAAATAAATAGAACAATTTTTTTTCAACTTCAGCTCTAACTGCAATCTTCATTCTCACTACTAGTATTTATTGTATCATACCCACCAATGATGGTGCAACTAATGCACTAATGTGTGAGTTCAGTAAGTAAAAGCAATATATACTAATATAATATAATAAACTACTAAAAAATAGGAGAGTGAAAAAACTTAAGCCAATATTAGCTAAAGATGATTTCATCAACTTACCAGAGAGCTTAATGCCTGGCACAGATACATCAAACAACACTAAAGAAATTTTGAGCAGTGAAGAAGAAGTTGATAATAAAAATAGAGAAGGTGATGGAGAGCAGAATGACATACTTAAAACAGCTGAGGAGGAGCTAAGTAAGTTGTCCAAGTTCTAGTCATAACTTGTAATTCTACTAATCTTAGTTTTCAATAGAGCAACTTTCAAAGACCTGAACTTCTCCTATATATAGATTTTTTAAGCTAAATATAGGTCATTAACACAATATACTAGAAGACTTTAATGGCCACTGAAATTAGATAAAACTGTATTAGACTTGTAAGTAGATTTTATATGTCTAAGATATAAAACTAAAGCTTTTACAGTTACTCAACTAACAAAAAGACTCTAACAGTACTGTAGCAAGCTTGGAGATTGAGAGTGTACTTTTCAGAAGATGTCAAAGTGTTTCTCAGTTGAGATATTTCAGGAGTGACAAGAGATAGAGCATAAAGTAATTAAAAATAGCTAATTTTTTTATGGCTATTATACTTCTCTCAAAGATGGTATGTCTGTATATCTACCCACTATATTATCCTTGTTGATACAGTGTTCAAATAGTGCTAACTCAGAGATTTATATAAGAGAAGCTTCTTACTGTAAAAGTAGTCACGTCTATTAAGTCAATAGTAGATAGTGTTATTGATTTTATTGAACAGACCCTAGAAATAGAGTTCTTACAGTATGCTAGTAATACTTACCTAGACTGCTTCAGGTTAAGCTGATATTTATTAGTAGGACTATAGTTAGATATCTTATTAAGTTATTAAAATAAAGCTATAAAGAAAGCTTGAGAGAACTTGAAGTGTTTTATAATTCAATAGTGAGTGTTTTATTTCAACTTTTATAAGCCTGTAGACAGGCTTCCACTACAGATTCACACTTATTTAATTTAATGTATATTAGAAACACTTATTTATATATATATAATATCTTAGAGATTGAGTAGTTATAATAGTTTCTCTTTAAATAGACAAATATTCTATATATTTCCTGCCTCTCTATGCTCATGCTTAGTAAGGGCATCTCTTAGCTGGATCTCTTACCCTTTTTTTTTGTATATTTGATATTTTATCTCACTACTCAACCCCACTCTTGATGTGCTGTTATAGCTATGTTCATTAACTATATATGTTATGAATGATACAATTTCCCTTTATTTGTTACTATTTGTCTTAGTTAGTATATACAGACTATATCTACTAAGACAAATATAAACACTATTCATAGAACTTGTTTACAATATTCTATAATATGTTTACATTATTTTACGTTATTCTTAGTTCTTTGTTTACAATATTCTATAAGTTGTTTATATTGTTCTATGGTATTCTTAGAATATTCTACAATGTTCCAGAAGGTTCTACAATCTTCCTGAACATTCCTGAAGTTACTAGAATATTCTACTTATATACTTATATATGCATCTATGTAGTAGGAACAAATATGTATGAGTAGTATATAAGCAAGCTCAACTAACAAGGAGAAACCATCATTTCTACTTGGTTAGGTGGAGTCTTGAGAATAGAGTCTCTTAACTCAACTAAAGTGTAAAAGTGATTTAAGTCATAAAGTGTTACTATCTTGCTTATTAAATAAGTCACTCTTGATATAAAACTTTGATCTGAGTTCTATATCACTGATCTTAATACTCATGGTGTAGAATCTCTTGAGAAGTTAGTGGACTCTTGATCCATTGATAGACCTTATCTATTAATAGATTGAGTACCTATAAGTTATTCATAACTTGGAACATGCTAATGCATAGAGCCTCCTTTGTTAGGCTTCCTGTAGAGGATGACCTAATGTGCTTGATTACAAATAATCCAGCATCACCATAACATTAAGTGGAAATGATCCTCTTCTATTTAGCAGTAGAGGCAAAAATCTATCCATCAGTCTCATAAGAGATTTTTCTGAAAAGAGAGGTGCCCCCTGGGCTAATTTGCTGTATTGAGGCACTCTATAATCAAGAGGATATACCCTCGAAATGAAAGACTGACTATCTTTCACTGGAGGATTAACACCCTTGATAAGAGTTAGAGGTACAGAGATACTGCCAACTAGTAAAGTAGTTGAGGACTCGCTGGTCTGTTTAAGTCTGAGCCATTCTAGCTTGCACAGGTGACTGTGAAAATAAAAATAGCTTGTTACTGCTTTCTAAGACCTTCAGCAAATATTGTGAACCTAGATCCCCATAATATCAAGAGGATAAATCCAGTTTGGTTACCTCTGGAAAAGCTGGTAGACCAAGAAAGTGTAACCAGGTGGAGTGTATACTCGAAAGAATCAATAGATAGTAAAAGATCTTGATTCAATTCATAATGCAAAGAGTTCAAGTGTATCTGGTTTTAGACCAAAATCATTTAGCAGCCACTCTTCTAAGAGCTAAACTTAGCCTGTGATAGCCTAGGGAAGTCTATTGTTGATTTCAATAATATTGGGTCATGTCCCAATTAGAAATTAAGGTTTGAAATCCATAATATTCTCTGTTACCTGGTCAAGAGAAACTGAGTACTAGAAGTATACTAGTAAATACTAACTTTAAAGATGGTAACTCCAAAGTGCAAGTATGATCTTTGTAAACAGCTTGGATACCCATTCCATTCAACATCAACTAAAATAGATTCAAGATGTGGTACTCAATCTCTTCCAATGCAACAATCACCTTCTATAGTAAAACTTGGGCAAGAAGATTTTGGAAAACTGAACCTGAAAATATCTGGAGATATCAAAAAAGAGACAAAACTGACAAATCCCACATCCTTTTAGACCAATACATCCCAGACCTTGAAATCAAATATCAAAAAGCCTTCAATGATCCCAACAGCTACAAAAATCCAGATTCTGAAATCGAAACTGAACCTAACAGTCCAAATTCCCCAAAATCTAATAAACTCACTGAAGGAGTACAAATAGGTTTTTTAACCCAGATACAACAAACTTTTGATTGATCAAGTCTTAAAATCACAACAGAACTTCTGGTCAAGCAATTTAGTTAACTATCAATCACACCTGAGAAACAAAAGCCCTCAATCTTCACCACTGACAAGACCTTCCCCAGTTTTCCTAGAGAATTCAAACCTACAATATCCAAAGCCAATAGTTATAAGCAATCTCCTAAACTAAATAATCCATTATTATGATCCAGTAAGGAGACAGATAATACTGTCGACTTTGACAAACAACAAATCAAGAAAGATTATCAATTACTCCCATCTATTGGAATATCTCTCTACCTATCTTTTGATCTAGATGCCAATTCAGGAGATAAAACTATCCAACTCCTGAGACTCTGTTCAATATCTAAAGGAAAAGAAAAAGCTAAAGAACAACCAAAACTTACCATTAATACTGGAGCAGAACCTAGTAAAACAAAATATACCAGAAATACTCCCTCACACTCACCAAAAGAAAGTCCACCAAAAGAAAGTCCATCAAAAGGAAATCCACCAGGAGAAAGTCCACCAGAAGGAAATCTACTAGCAATGGCAGCAGCTCCAGCACCCAATACTATCAAATTCCCAAAATCAGAAAACTTTAATGGAGACCCAGACATCTTTAGAGACTGGCTCATCTTCTTATGGTTATATTTTGACTCTATCAGAATATCAACTGATGATCAGAAAATCTAATATGCCCTTGGATTATGCAAATATACAGCAGCAAATTGGAAACAAGACTATATTGCCATCTATGCTGTTCTTCCAACATAGGCAATATTTGAGACAGCAATAGAATAAGCCATTGCTCCTATCCAACAAGCTTATAAAGCAGAGCAAAGATTATGAGCCTGTAAACAATGAGGCAGATATATCAAAGAATATATTAGTGACTTCTCAGTTCTTACATCAAAAGCCAGACTATAAGATAACACTTCCTTATGAGCCACTTTCAGTGAAGGATTGGACAGAGATATTGCTGTCAAAGCTATCAGATCAAATCTAACCACATTGGATGCATGGAAAACAGTGGCAAGAAATGCTTACTGAATTGTTCAAGAACAACATAAATTCAGTCTTCGACTATCTACTTCAGGCTATAGAAAATCTTCCAAATCTTCAAAATCAAACCAAAATAGAAAAACATACTGAGACACTAGCCCAAGATATAGAGATATTACACAAGATCCAATACTCTCTAAGTTTAAAAGAAACAAATAGGATATGGATGTCGATAGGATTTATCACTTCATTAATTGACTATCAATTGAAGATGAAGACAAAGAAGATGATATCAATAATAATGAATCAGAAGACAAAATAGATTATAGTGAAGATAAAGGAGAAAACAACTCCACTGAACATGTTAATGCTCTCAACCACCTCATCAACAATGTTCTTACTAATGAACAAAGAATGGCCCTCAGAAATGGACAATGTTTCTTCTGTAAAAAGAAAGGTTACTTTTACAGGAATTGCCCAGAAAGAAGAGCCTATTTACATCCAAGAAAGACTAATACCTAGAACTCTAACACTGTATGATCAAAGATGACCCCTCGTACTTCCCAACACATTAAAAAGACAAATTAGCCACAAGGGAAAAGAAAGAGAAAAGTAGATCCTAATGCAATGGTCTATTTAATTGACAAAGATGACCAAGAAGACAAAGAAAATGAAAATTTTTGATTCAATCAGAAGATCAAATCAAAATTGTTGATCTTCTTAACTGAGGGAAAGTATTAACTATTCCAACCATCTTATATACCAGTAGAAATCAATATTCTACTGAAGCTTTACTTAACTCAGGAGCATCAGGAAATTTTATTGATTTCCAACTAGTTCAGAAGTATAATCTTCCAAAATTTTCTTTATCAAAACTCTCTAAAGCATACAATGCTGACAGTTCAAGAAATAAAGCTGGACAATGTACACATTATATAAAGCTAAAAAAGGAAATTAATGGAAAAAGAATGACAATTTATCCAAAGATTATCCAACTTGGCAAATATTAATTATTTATCAGAATAACCTGGTTAAACAAATACAATCCTGATATTGATTGGCAAAAGCCCTCTCTATAATGGAGAGACAAACAATCTGAATCCATGATGTTATTTCATGTTGATATTGATGATCATATTGATATCATTAGTCAAATTGAAATAATCAATAAAACTAACACTACCACAATACTTTATAATAAATTGGCAACTAAATAAGAAAGTGATCCATTAAAAGCTGTACTACATGAATTTCACAAATATCTTTCTGTCTTTAATAAAGAAGAATCAGAAAAGATGCCATCCAGATGACCTTGGGATCACAAAATTGAAACAAAACCTGAATTTATAGCAAAACACATGCCTATTTACCATCTTACACCTAAAGAAAAACAAGAAATAGATAAATTCATAAAAGAGAATTTATAAAAGGGATACATTTGAGAATTGAAATCACCCATGGCATCATCCTTTTTCTTTGTAGAAAAGAAAGGAGGAGACTTACAACCATGTCAAGATTATCAATATTTAAATTAACATACTATTAAAAATGCACATCCCATTCCAAATATTGCTGACATCCTTGACAAATTAAAAGGATCAAAATAGTTCACAAAACTAGACATCAGACTTGGATATAATAATGTATAAATATCCAAAGGAGATAAATGGAAAGGAGCCTTTAGAACTACAAATAGACTCTACAAACCTCTAGTCATGTTCTTTGGAATGACTAATTCTTCTGCAACATTTTAAACAATAATAGATACATTGTTTGGAGACCTTATTATCAAAGGAGGAGTAATCATCTATCTAGATGATATTCTAATTCATGCCACCACAAAAGAATAACTCAATTCTTTAACGAAATAAGTACTTCAAATATTAAAAGAAAACAAATTATACCTCAAAACAGAAAAATGTGAATTTGCAGTCCAATAACTAGAATACCTAGGAATTATAGTAACACCAGACAAAATTGAAATGGACCCAATCAAACTCAAAGGAATCAAAGATTGGCCAGAACCCCAAACTCAATGACATATTTGACAATTTATTGGATTTTGCAATTTCTATCAAAAATTCATCAAAAATTATTCCAAAATTGCACATCTATTAAATCAACTACTTCAAAAGAAAACCACTTTTCAATTCACTGAAGAAGCTAGACAAGCATTTGAAATGCTTAAACAAAAATTTAACAAACAACCTATCTTACACATAATAAATTAAACTAAACAGTTTGAACTAGAATGTGATATCTCACAATATGCAACAAGAGCAGTATTATTACAAAGAGATTCAAATAGTGACAAACATCCAGTTGCATATTTTTCCCAAGCCTTAACACTAGCAGAACAAAATTATCATTGTTCTGATCAAGAATTCTTAGCCATAATAAAAGCTCTAAAAACATGGTGACACTATGTTGATGGATCACCACATCCCATAATCATATGGTCAGATCACAAGAATCTTACCAGATTTAGAGAACCACAACATCTAAATCAAAGACAATTACAATGGACACTAGAAATGATATATTATAACTATAAAATAAGACATCTGCCTGGGAAAAAGAATCTGCTAGTGGATGTATTAAGTAGAAGACCAGATCTTCAGTCCAATGGAAAAGACAATAAAAACATGATAGCCATACCATCAGAGAAATTCATTACCCCAAACATAATAACAGAACTAAAAATAAACCAAGTCCACAAGGATATTATCAATTTTATCACAGAAGCTGATACTTCTCAACTCCTATTAAAAGAAGTTCAAGAACATATGCCAATGTCCAATTGCTTTGAAATTGAAGATAGTCTCTATAAATATCAAGGAAGACTAGTGATTCCTGATGATCTGAATATGAAACACATGTTATTATGATATATATATAATCATATGACCTCAGGACATCCCAGAATCATAGAAACTCTTCAGAAATTAAACAAAGAAGTTTACTGGCCCAGCATAAACATATATGTTTACAACTATATTAAAGGTTGCACCACATGTCAACAATACAAAATTAACTGACATCCAGTAAAACCACTAATATAACCAATTAAAGCACCTAAATCTATATGACCTTTTTCACAAATATCTATAGATCTCATCACTGACTTACCACTGGACAATAGATTTAATAGTATTTTGTCCATAGTGGACCATGGACTTATGAAAGAGATAATCCTAACCCCTACAAAGAAGACTACAACAGCTGACAACATAGCAGACATCTTAATTGAAAAAGTGTTTTCTAAATATAAAACTCCTAAAAAGATCATTTCAGACTGAGATCCACAATTTGCAGCTAGATCCATGCAGCAATTATACAAGAAACTTGACATTATGCCAGTATTATCTACTGTATATCATCCTCAAACTGATGGAACAACAGAATGGTACAATCAAGAGATCGAATTCTATCTTGCAGTATATACTTCAAAACACCCTAACACATGAAAATAAGCCCTTCCTATAATCGAATTTGTATACAATACCAAAGTACATGCTGGAAGACAACATACACCTGCAGAACTTCTTTATGGATTCAACCCCAAAACCTTCATATTGAAGAAAGACACAAAAATACCCTCTGTAGATGAAAAGTCTTTATTCCTACAGAAAGCTAGAGAAGTAGCACTTGAAGCACATAAATGAGTGTGCCTACACATGGCCAACAGAAAGAATAAAGCATGGACACTGTTCAAAGTTGGAGATAAAGTATGGTTGGACAACAGAAATCTTCCAGTACCATATATATCAAAAAAACTTAACTAATAAAGAGAAGGACCTTTCACTATCATCTGAAAGACTTCTCCTACCACATACAAATTAAAACTACCACCAAAATGGAAAATCTATAACAAGTTCCATACCTCTCTCCTCATGCCAGTAGTTGAGAATAATATTTATAGAAAATATCATGTAGAACTGCCTCCTACACTCATGTCAGGAGAAGAGGAATACAAAATCAAAGCTATCTTAAATCATAGACACCAAGGAACATGTTCTAGGGGACATCTTGAATATCTCATTCACTGGTCAGGTTATGAAGCAACCAAAGATTCATGGAAACCTGAAGATCATCTTGAAAATTCAAATAAAATTCTTCTCAAGTATAAAAGACTTCATGGACTCTTCTAACTTTCCCCATCCTCAATGACACAGCTCATTGGAGAATCTAAAGGAGCAAAAACTCCTACTCACTCTAAATCACCCTCTACTAAAACCTCTAAGAATGAGAACTAGAACTCCAGCCCTAAATCCTCAAGTGATGAGTCGATGATGTCCTCTTGCTACCATAGCACTTCCTTGACAACTACACTTGGGGATCAACCAAGTGAAATTATGCCACCCTCTGATCTGCATACTATTCTTTGATGAGCTTTTTCATCTCAATGAATAGCCAATGACTTTCTGGCCACTTACAGCAGCCATCCTTGATTTACTTTATCAGTCCATAAGATTGGGAATCTTGTTGATTCACTTGCTATTGTCTGAGCAAATTACCAGGCCATCCAATGAGAGGTTGCCACAAATCTTACTACTCTGGCAAGCATTTTCCCATGGGGTCCCTATACTGAGAACATCACCCATTACCTCCTCAGGGTTGATTCCCAAGGAAATTACTCAGCTAAGAAGCTAAACAAACAAACTTTAGACCAACATACACTGACTTCTGTATGCTCCTGCTTCCCTGATGGCACAGTTACTCCTCTATCTGCTGATAGACTAGCAGAATCTTCTCAAGTAGATGTGATCCACTCTGATCTACTAGCTCAACATCCTCTGATGGCTCCTCAACAAGCTCCTTGAGCTTTCCAACCCCCTCCTTGCACACCTTGATATGGACACTATTTCTGCAACCTATGTAACAGAATGGGTCATTGTAAGACAGAATGTCATGAGTACTACTGTGGGTACTGTGACACTTTTGCTCCTGGACATTTCACCAAGTATTGTCCCCAAAATCCTTATTGAGGACTTGCTAGATGGCAACTACCCACAGGTCCCATAGTACTAGCAGTACACTATAACCAGCCCAATTCCCATATGACCACTTCTCCCAATGCTGTCACCCAGTCTGAAGCCCAAGACACTCTAATACAGTCTACTCAGTCTAGTGTATCAACCAGCAATCACACTCCCAACATCGCCACTGTTAGATCTGGATCTAAACAACATCTTCTCCCAAGACCTATTAATACCACAGATCTTGGACCAACTTACCATCCCAACTCTCCTGTTAAGCAGCAAAAGCAGCCAAAACAGCGAGAATATCATCATAACTTCTGAAGTCTTGGAAAACTCCAGATCTCCATACCTTATTGGAATACAACCAATTCAGGAAACACTTCCCATCACCAATTACCTTCTCACTCAGGTGCAAGATCCCCAATCATGGAGGATGATGGTAAGTACCCTTCTAAACTGCTTAAATATGATGACATAGCCAAGTACAATATGGCTAGAGAAAAACACATTAATTAGTATGTAGATAGATGAGGACATCTATATATGAAAGGGATAATGTTATGAACAATACAATTTCCCTTTATTTGTTACTATTTGTCTTAGTTGGTATATACAGGCTATATCTACTAAGACAAATATGAATGCTATTCATAGAACTTGTTTACAATATTCTATGATGTATTTACATTGTTCCACATTATTCTTAGTTCTTTGTTTACAATATTCTATAAGTTGTTTACATTGTTCTATGGTATTCTTAGAATGTTCTATGATGTTCCAGAAGGTTCTACAACCTTCCTGAATATTTCCAAAGTTACTGAAACATTCTTCTTATATACTTATATATGTGTCTATGTAGTAGGAACAAATATATACAAGTAGTATATAAGCAAGCTCAACTAACAAGGAGAAACTATTGTTTCTACTTGGTTAGGTGGAGTCTCAAGAATAGAGTCTCTTAACTCAACTAAAGTGTGAAAGTGATTTAACTTGTAAAGTGTTACTATCTCACTTATTAAATAAGTTGCTCTTGATATAGAACTTTAATCTGAGTTCTATATCACTGATCTTAATACTCATGGTGTAGAATCTCTTGAGGAGTTAGTAGACTCTTGATCTATTCATAGACCTTGTCTATTAATAGATTGAGTACCTACAAGTTATTCATAACTTGGAATACACTAATGCAAAGAGCCTCCTTTGTTAGGCTTCCTGTAGAGGATGACCTAATGCACTTAATTACAAATAATCCAGCATTACCATAACAATACATATCTTTATGTACCAGCTTGCTTATTGGTGGAACTCTATGTTCTTGTTAATGTTAGTTCATTGACTGTCCAGAACATGTTCAAAATCTGCAGTACTTGAAGTTTGACCTCTTACTTTACCTTTCTGCATGTTAGCTGTATAATCAATTATGTGCCATTGTTACTGTCCATTATGTTCATCATGTTTATTGTTGTTACTTATTTAATTACTTTTGGTTGAGCTCAATTATTTCATTCTTTATGATTACTATTTGTTACAGCCTTATGAGCAAACTCAGATTGCAACAAGGGCAAAGGCTTGAGGGTGAGTAAGGGGAAAGTACAACTGGTAAAGTGTAAGGACTACAGAGTTTTACCTAAGATACTTATACTAAAAAAACAGAGTAATACAGAGTAACTAGAAATAAAGAGTACTAAATAACTATCTCAGTCTACTATAGTCCATGAGCCTGTTCAGAATAACTACCCAGAGTTATAACATCACCTCCTCTTCAGAGTTCATGTCCTCATAAATAGGTAACTAATATAAAGGTCCTTTTAAAATATGAACATAGTAATAGAAGAGATATCTGATGGGAGAAACAGTAGTCCTTTGTAATAGAAGAGGTATCTCTCATGGACTTAGAATGTACAGCAGGAAGAGATGTTGACAGGACTTCTATCCTTTGATGATGAATCTTACAAGGTCTTTCTTGACTTAAGCAATTGCAAACTGAGTTCTATGTTTGTTACACCTAATAAAAAAGAGAGTATTATTAGAGCCTTCTTTGTAAATAGTAATATGCTAGATATGATATCATGCTTGAACATTAGCCTATTAGTCAAGAAATTTGGCAGTAATATTAGTCCAATACTTATTATCACTTTCTCTATACTTCCAAAGTGTGTAGAAGTGATTAGAGATAATGAAGTAAGTGGGCACAATAATCTTCAGAGAGTCAGCATTATGCTTTTGAAGGAAATTGTACAAGACATGGGTGTCTTCAATAACCATGGGTCCTAGTATACCCTTAGCAGGGATATCATTTAAGTTATAGTCATCTATTTTGATATCTTTAGCTCTTGTAGATTCTTTAGCTATTTTTTCATGTATTTCTACAGTGTCAGGAGCTAGAAGAGTATATTTGCTGGTAGATAGGAAAACTGGGTATAGATCAGTATGAGCATAAGATTAGGTAATTTCAGTGATATGATCAATAATGAATTGTTCTCCAATGCCATTATATTTATAGAGATGCTGGGCAAGAATGTACTGGAGAGAGTATACTTTAGGCACAAGGCATGTGGTTCAAACATAGCATAGAGTAGTGGTGATCTTCTCTACAAATTTCTGAGCATTAGCTCCATGATGTGCTCCTGCACATAATTCAATAGCATTGCTCTCCACATCTGTAAGAATGGTAGCTAGGCTATATACAGACTGAGTGAAGAGGTTGAGCTGTTCTTCAAAGATGGCTAGGGAATTAATAGTGCAACTAAGGTTATTATAAAGGTAAAGTGGGTCTCAGAGGGCCTAGTTGCAGGGTTCAATGGATTCCAGGTCTATATGACCTATATCATATGTTGCAGGAGCTTTAGAGAACTTAAAGACTAAGGGTTGAATCTTGGCTGTAGTGTGTAATACTGCTTGGAGGATAGTGGGTAGCAATGACTTGGGTTTCTTTGAGGTTGAGGAGAGTACAGGAGCAGTTGGGTAAGATATTGGGATAGATAACATTACAGTCAACAGAGTGATTGTATTTAGCAGTGATGATAGAGATAGTGATAACAATAATGATGATAATAGCTGTAGATGCAAAGATAGCAATGTAAACCTTGTGAGAGATGACTAGTAGTGAGGTGTTTTCCAATTTGTGTTAACTGGGTCTGTGGTTTTGTTGTGGCTTTTATGGAATTTTCATGTTTCACCCCCCTTCTCAGTTAGATTTGCTCTGAGAACCTATTATGATATTTCTGGATTGCCTCTCCTGTATTTGACAAGGAGGACTTGGGTAACCACTAATCTTTCTCATCACCATATCCCTTCCAATAGACTAGATATTGGATACCCCTACCTTGTTTTTAGTGACCTTGGATTTTCTTAACTTCTTACTCTTCCTCAGCATTGATTAGATCTGGTAGTGGTGGTATGGGTTTCTGCTGGACCTCAAACTTGGGATTTCTCACCAGTGATAGGAGTATCTTGTTAAAGACATCATGAATGATCCATTGAGGTGGCAGCTTGAGATGATAGACACTATTTCCAATTATCTCTAAGATGGAGAAAGACTTGTATCTCTGATAATCTAGCTTCTTGCTTGGGCAATTTGTTGTGATGTTGGAAGCTTCCAACCATACACTATCACTGACTTGATAGAATCAGGCTCTTTTTCTTTTCTTATCATATGTGACTACCATGCTCTTTTAGTTTTGTTCTATACTTTCTGCTGCTGATTCCCTTGCTTTCACCAAATCTCCTATGAAGTCTTCAACCACTGGTGCCAGTGATGATGCCAATGTAAGCCCTTTCCACAGATATCTTCCATAGTTCAGAAAGAACAGCAAGTGGTACATTGTTGAGTATCGCTTATTATTGTAATAGAACTCTGCCACTGTGAGCCAAGATGTCCAATCATTCTGTTTATAGAACACATATTTCCATAAGAAGTTTTCAACTTCTTGATTGATCTGTTCTGTCTGTCTATCAGTCTATGGGTGATAAGTAGTTGACAGGGCCTGTTTGATTCTGAGAGCTTTATATAGACTTTCTATAAACTTTGATGCAAACTGAAGTCCTCAATTACTGACAATCTTCTTTGGCAGACCATGCAGTTTCTAGATCTGATCCCAATATAGAACAGTGAGGTGTTCTGCTATTACTTCTTTATCCAGTACTCCTACCTTCTTAGGCTGTAAATAAGTGCAAATATCATTATTGTCATCTTTATCATTCAGCACAGTCCTATCTGCCTATTTTTTTATTTTTTTTAATTCATAAATTTGTATAGCAGTGTGTGATAGCAGTTCACTTCCAGGTTATAGATGCCTGGGGACTATGATAAATACATGATGCAGAATGAGGCTATATAGACTGAAGTATAGCTATAACAGAAAATATCTATCTCAATCTACTAGCAATTTCCCTGCCCTCCAGCCACTGGCTGAACAATGAGTACTTGACCTCATGAACATGATCAGGAGGCACTCAGTAAGTGTGCTGATGCTGGAAAGCCACCCTATCCTGACACTCATCCTCCTGCCTCTTGGAAGTCACATCTGATGCAGCCATCTGCCCCTCCTAGTCTCAATTAGCTCTTCAGGCCAACCAGTCCCAGTTGAAGTGGTGCCACCAGTACAGGCACTTTCAGTTGCTTGTGCTGTGCTCACTACTACAGTTCACACAGCAAGCAGTATGAGAGCATGGGGCTCTTTCCATAGTTGCTGGCACAGGGGGGTTAGTCATGGGATTGCCATGACAACAACTAATGAGAAGGTGATAGTTGGCCTCAGAGTGAGGACCAGCACACCACAGATAGCGAGGGGCCTGTGACTAGCAGGAGTGAGTAGAGTGACCTCAGCACCAGTAATACTGACATACAGAGATACCAGCATGAGACTGAGCTACCCATACAGAATAGGAGGCAGGACTGAATTAGAAGAAGGTGTTAATGAGGTGCTTAGCAGAAGTGTCTGACTGAGAGTCAACGACATCAAACCAGACTGTAGCTGGGTTCAAACATGTGGAATTGTGCATAATATAAGGAGCATTGGTGAGGGTGAAAGAGGGTGCTATATGTGACTTAGCCATAACACTCTTCATGTAGTCCAAGTCCACAGGGTCAGTGGTACCCAGCCAGAAGTAAGAAACATCGACGATCTTAAGATAAGACTATGACATAGGGAGGGAGGCCTAGACTTGATAGCCCAGGTGCTTATGAACAGCAGAGGAGACTAGCTGAATTTCTCCAGCAGTCATGATGTGGGAAGTGAGAAAGGAGATCCCCTCATAAGCAGAAACATATGAGTCAACCCAAAGATTGACCTTAGTGAGAGACTGGTTAGCAACACTAACCAGGGAGGGGAAAGTGAAAGAGAGAACAATACTCTCAGACTTGACAAGAATTTGCTGCTGGGAGGGCCCTGTGACTGTAGACTTAATCTTTCTCTGGGAGGGAAGGAGAGAGACAGAGATCTGATGCATTGCAATGATGTGATTAGATGGAAGATCAGGAACAGTCTTGGCCAGATTGACCAAGGCCATGACATTATGAATGGTATCAGCATACAATCTTTTAGAGGCTGGAGCTGTAGAGAGAACAGGGCACCTAGGAGACCTAGGTGGCTGGGGAGGAATCTGAGGGTGAGGAGCTATGAGATAAGCAGTGGCCTCAGAGAGAGGCACACACATGGACAAAGGGGGAGGAGGAGGTGCTGGATTAGCTGACTCAGCTGACCCATGGGTCTGAGGGCCTGGAGGTGGCTGGGGGACAAGCAAAGTAACTAATCTCTCTAAATCAGGAGGGGTGCCAGCAGGAGCAGAATGGGGGAGAAAGGGGACAGTATGCTACCCCTTAGCAATAAAGCCCTTCATGAGTGTTCTGAGCTTGAGACTAATACAAGCCTTGTTATTCTGAACTGCCTAGGGCTTATCATCCCAAGAGCTCAGCACAGCAGTGATATTGCCAAGAGCCCCTAACAAATTGTGGGAGTTGTCAGCAGAAGGGATGTCCTTGTCTGGAGGAATGGGGCTACCAAAGCTAGGATGAGACATTGGGCATGGAGCAGGGATAGGTCCTATCTGCCTATTAGATCTTGGATCTGAGTATTCTACCACATTATGTCTGACCTCCTGTCTGCAAATCTGGGGACATATGTTGATCTATTGATAGTGCACCTTGTTGCATCATCATCTTTTAACTATCTCATCTCTTATACTCCCTTAGCCTCCTCTCAAGCCTAGGCTTGTCCTAGTGTCTCTAGTGAGAATGCACTTGATGTCTCTTCTCTTCTTGATCCTGGCTGTATGCCTAGAATGGCCACTAGGACCAGTTATACCACTTATTATTGTAAACAATGACATAGGCCACTTTCTTCATGCTTTCAGTCTAGAGAGTCTTCTATCTCATCCAAGGAGAGCTCTCTCACCCCCTCTCTATCTTGGGCTCTCTTTCAGGAGGGTTTATCCTTATAAACAGCCAAGCTACTACCTAGTGTCCCTCTGGGGCTGACTTCTTTGGCTCTGAACAGCACTTCTAGTATTGAGGCCAACTTTGAATCAGTGAAGGTATTCTTTGCCCAGGTTCTCCAGTTCTTAGGAGACTTTGACATTATGTCCTCTTCTCCCCCTGCCAGATTTGGCTCTCTCCTTGCAAGAATGGCTAAGCTTATTACCAAGGAGCCTTGGGGTATTCTCAAGATTGACTCCAACTCCATCTTTTCTGAGACCACTGTCTTTGACACTGTATCTCCTTACTTTGCTCCTTCTAAGCTATTGGAGGACATCACTATGCACAAGCTCACAGCTCTGTCTATTGAGATTAGCTCTCTAGGTATTATTACATTAATTTCTGCCCCCCCCCTCTCTCTAGTATCCCTGTTAGCCTGCCTGAGAATGCTCTAGTAACTGGACCTTCTGGGAGTATTCCTGCTCTGCCACCTCCTAAACTACAGAATATCAGAAAGATGAAAGCAAAGAAGATAGCCAAGAAGAAGGTGCTCTCTAAGGGCATTCTTCCTCCTATGCCTACTACTGCCAAGTGAGATGCCAAGTCCTTTGTGGCTGCTACCCAGGCTTATCCTGCTCTTGTGGCAGGTTCTTCTAGCTCAGTAGAGAATCTAGCCAATATTGCTAGGTCCTTCCTAAACCTTACTCCCTCTACTATCATAGCCCTCCTTCAGGTTGATTAGGTGGCTGCTCACCCTCCTGCTCCTGTTTCAGCAGCTGTGAGGTCCAAGTGCCCTATCATGCTCTCTGCTTCTGCCCCTCCTATGAAGAAGCCTAAGATTACCATCCAAGAGCTCTCTAGAAAGCAGGTTTTTTTTGTTCTGGATGACCTTATAGCTAGGCCTCATCTTAAGGAGATCTCTAGACTTCTCAACTGCTATCTGGCAGACAACTATGTCATTGGGTTCTGAGTGAAATCTATATCTGTTATGTATAGAGGCTGGTCTATTAGGACCAGCAATATCCCTTTGCTTAAGCAGCTTAATCTCATTTACAAGTGGCTGGGCAAGCACTTTTTTTCAGTAGGCTCTGAGGCCTATTGCCTATGTTGAAGAGCTTTTTGAAGCTCATTGATGTCTCTTTCCTATGTACTGATAGTGTGCACACATTATCATAACATATCAAGAAGGTTATGTAGCAGTTACTATATAAGAACTACTTTGTGTTGGTGGGCCCCATTCATGTGGTCCACAATTCTCATGCATCCAACATAGCAACAGTGTACTTTGAGGTCTGGAACTCCCAGAGAGGCATATATACTGCTAACCTCATAGAGTGTTCCCTGCAATTTGGTCATTAGACCTCTAGAATTCTGGAGGCTAATGTGAATCCTGGGGTCTCCTTGTGTCAGTGTTGCTGGATGTGGGGATACTCCTCTCAATCCTGCCATACTAAAGCACCTCAGTGCCTACTGTGTAGTGGTCCTCACTACCAGAACAGCCATTGTGCCTTTGCTGAGTACTGCAAAGAGAACTCTCATCAGAGTATTCCCAAGACTCTGGAGGGCCAGCCATGCCCTCACTCTCCTTGCTGTCTGAATTGCCACCAGGCATATGCTGCTACTTCTAAGCAGTGTTCTTTCTGACACTATCAGTTTGATAAGGACTAATTGCATTTTAAGTATTAGAAGGTGCATTCTTATTGTGTTGCTTGCTCTCCTAACTCTAACTGCTCCTCTTCTCATATCTAGAGGTCCTACTGAGATGTCATCTAGAGGTGTAGTTAGGGATGTTTGTGTTTTTAGTCAGAACATGAATCACAATTATGCTTATGTTGACTATATACTTGAAAGTCTCAAGAACTGTTTTGATATTCTCTTTATTCAGGAATCTCCTTAGAGGACCATAAGACAAACAGTGTCAATGACTTCAGCAGAGAGCAATAACATCATGGGTGCTTCTAAGCACCCTGACTGGCTCTATATGGTAAGACCACCTACTGATGAGCAGAACCTATGTGTCATAACATATGTCTATAGGCACTTGGCTTGTCTTTGTCTCTCTATGCAGTGGGACATCATTGACTACCAGGACATATTTGTCCTTTCTCTCTTTACTTCTAAGGGAGCAGTGAATTTCCTCAATGTTTATTCTGATGACACTCATACTGCTATCAATTTCCTATCATGGGAAGTCAATATGCTTCCTGCTTTTATTTATATAGATGGTGACTTTAATTGTCACTCCAAGATGTGGGATCCTGCCTGCACCTCACACCTCTTAGTTGCATAACACCTTTTGGAGTTTGTTTCTGATGTTGGGCTCAAATGGGCCTGTCCTTCTAATCCTGGGTTGATATATATTTCTCACAACCCTGATCTTGCTAGCTCTATGATCAATTTCATTTTCATGAGGTCCTTTATCTATACAGTCTAATCTCCCCAGATTGGATCTTGATTATCATAGACCTTTGGACCATGTCCCAATCTCTACTCTTATACCTATCTCTGAATCTGAGATTAGAATCTCTTGTATGGTAATTTTGAGAGAATTCTTAGAGGAATCTAGGTTTCTGATTGATCTCACCACTGGTCTTTGGGCCCTCAATATCAGAGACCTCTCTTTTCCTGATTAGGTTGAGGCAGCTGCTGCAGTGGTTGCTGAGGTTTTTTTCTTGGCATAAAATGCCCATGCTAAGGAGATCATTGTTACAGTATGCTCTAAGTCCTGGTGGAATAATGAGTGCACTTGTGCTATTGCTAGATACCAGGCATCTAAGAACCCCACTCACTGGAAGGTGTTTTATAAGGTAGCCCACCAAGCTAAGCAGTATTTCTTTGATATATATATCAAGGAGATAGCAACTGAGAATAGGAGGCTCTGGGACCTTATAGCCTAGGTCAAACCCTGCCAGCTCCCACTGTGTGAGGCTATCTCATATTGGGGAGAGTTGTGCCATGACATGGATATCCTGTGGAGGGTGCTTGATGAGATCTACAATGTCACCTCAGGAAGGCTTTATGATTCTACTATTTTGGAAGAGCTGGTTCTGCTGTGGGAACAGGACTGGGTTCCCTTTTTGGGACTAGAAATGAGGAAGACACTGTCTATATACTCCTCACATTTGTTCCCTAGCCTAGATCACATTATATGGGTCCACCTTAAGGAGGTTCTCTCTGATGATGCTATTTTAGGAAACTTTCTGTGACTGGCCAATACCTGCCTCAAGGTGGGGTGTTGGCTATCTCATTTTAAGAAGTTAGTTTCTATGGTTATTCCTAAGTCTAGAAAACCCTCTTATTTGACACCCAAGTCATTTAGACCTATTGTTTTGCTTAATACAATTGGGAAGCTTATTGAGAAGATGCTTTCTGCACATCTTTAGTTTGATGGCATCAAGTATGATATCTTTCATCCTAATCAGCTAGATGGTATTTGATAGAGGTCAACTGAGAACACTGGTTTATTTCTTACTCATCTTGTCAAGACTGGGTGGGCTAAAGGACTCAAGATGAGTATTGTTGCCTCTGATATTGCTCAGTTCTTCCTGTCTTTGAACTATGATATGCTCATGGCTATTCTTTCCAGACAAGGTTTTCTGGCAAATATGCACTGGTTCTTTGCTTCTTATCTTGTCAGTAGGAGGATAAAGTACCTTTGAAATTCATCTTTCTCTGAGTATTATCCTGCTGATATGGGCATTGGATAAAGCTTGGCCCTTTTCTCTGTTCTCTCTACATTGTATCTAGTCCCAGTTATTAAGCTGTTTAACTTGCAGATATCACATCTAGAGTGTGATGTTCTCTCTTATGTCAATGATGGTATCTTCATTGCCCAAGCTTGTGAGCTTGCTAACAATCTCATCTGTCTTAGACAGGCCTATAGGTTTATTTTTAAACTTTTCATAGCATTTGGACTTATGCTTGAACATAACAAGTCTAAACTCTTCTATTTTTCTCACTGTAAGAATGATGATAACCTCCTATTGACCTAGGATATGCTCCTTATATGGGCAACTCTCCTTTATACCCAAAGACATATTGGAGGTATCTGGGCTTTTATTTTGATTGCCAGCTCAATTTTCTATGAGTATGTATAGTACTACTTGACTAAGGCTATTTCCATAGTGTATACTATGGGAATACTGGGTAACTCACTCAGAAGTCTCTCTTCTAAGCAAAAGCATTTGCTTTACAGATCTTGTGTAGTGTCTATTACTATGTATGGCTTTTGTCTTTAGTGTCATAGGCTATATCTATATAAGGCTCATCTTACCTCACTTAACAAGATGTAGCAGAGGACTGCTATCTGGATTACAGATGCTTTTTGCACTTCTTCTTCCAATGGGATTGAGATACTGATAGGCCTTATTTCCATATATTTACATCTTAAGAAGTTGAGGGCCCAGATAGTGTACTGTGTCCTTATTCTTTTGCCTATCTACTCTACTAGGTAGTTCCTGGAGACTTGGGAGTTTTCTGGTGTCAATCTTTATTGATACCACTTTACCAGACTGGGTCAGTCTATTGAGAAGGTTTAGTCTGCTGTTATTGATACTCTGTTATATCTGACTGCTTCTGTCACTCTGAAGTCCTTTCACACTGATATACCAGAGACTTGTCCAGAGAGGCATCTTATAGACTAGTTTTTGGACTAGATACAGGTCACTGAGTTCTTCCCTAAGAAGAAGGACATCAATGTCCTACATATCTTGAACATGGAGCTTGATAGGGCTCTGGCACTTGATGACTATATTATTGTAGCCACTGATGCCTCAGTGTGTCACAACAAGGCTTATCAGACTATTTCAGCAGTCTGGGTTTGGGCTGGTGATATACCTGTCAGACAGTTGCACCAAGCTACTAGCAGGGCTATTGTTCCTGATGTAGAACTCTATGCTATTTGTATGGGCATTTTTGCTGTATGTGCACAGAAGAGCATCTATCATGTTGTTTTGTGCACTGACTACCCAACCTTAGCTCAGTGGGTAGTAGACTCTTCTGTTAGCAGTAGGCAGACTTAGGCTTTGCTTGTATATTATTGTCTTGCTAGGTGGCTTGAGAAGGATCTCTTTCACACCTTTGCATTTATACAGGTTCACTCTTCTTTAAAGTGGCTGTTACATCACACAGTCTATAAATATATTATAGACTCTGCTGTCTGAGAGTTAGTAGAAGCTTGTTCCTTTACTACTCTTAATTTTCTTTGTACAGCCAAGGCTCAGGCCTGTCATGATGAGTAGACTAGGCAGTTTACTTATACAAGCTCCTCTAGAAGAGACTTTTTGCACCTCACTAATGAGAAGGGCAAGTGTATAACACCCACATATCTCTCCAGAGATATGTAGCTTAAGCATCTACATAATTCTCTGCTCTACACTAGGATATGCCAAGTAGTTCTCAAATATATACCTATCAGGAAGTTTTGACACCAGTTTAAGCTCTCTGTTGATCACTCTTGTCTCTGTAGGTTTGTATATCTGTAAACTTGTGAGCATATTTTGACTGAGTATACTGACTTTGGCCAACTGTGATGCTTTTCTAAATATTGGAAAGAGCTGCTTGATTTCTACAAGGAGTACTTTAGGGCATTCTCCTTTGTATACCTTCCTAAAGGATAACAATGGCACAGCCACTCTTTAGTAATTACTAGATTTTTTGGAGGCCTTTATATTCCTAAAGAGTTTGGTATTAGTAGCTGATAAGGGCTGTGCTAGCTTTGCCTTAGCACTTTATGGGTGCTGATAGTGCTATAGGGAGTGAGAGTATATTATCTGTCTCTTTATCTACCTTTGGGTATAGAGAAGGCCTATTGTATAATACAGGTTACTATGTTCAGCTAAGCTGCAAGGGATTTCTTCTGGGTCTTTCATAGGTTACTGTAGATACTCTTGTGTATTTGTGACTGGACTGCTATTGTGCACTGGTATATAAATTTATGAAAAAAAAAAAAGAGTTGTTCTGTTATCAATGAAGTCATAGTAGAGATTACTCATATTATCTTGGTGAAATAGTCAACAATGACCAAAATAGCATTGTGTCTATTAGAGGGAGGTAGTGGGCTGATTAGGTCTACTGAGATCTCTTCTCCAGAGTGTGTTAGGACTGGTAGGAAATATAGGGGTGCTAATTTCTGTTCTCTATGAATTTGTGTCTGCTGACATATGTCATAACCATTGATGAATCTTTTTACATTGCATTATATACCTAGCCACCAGAAGTCTCTTGATAGTATCTCCAATATGTAATGTTGACCTGAATGTCCTGTATCTGGTGCATCATAGAATTCTCTAATGATTTGACCTTGTAGGTTGTCTTCAAGTGGGACATAAATCCTTCTCTAGTAGTAGATTAGTCCATCTACTTGAGAAAATCCTTTTAACAGATCTTCTAGACTTCTGAGTACCTTGGTTTCTGTAATGTTGCAGTCTTGTTTTCACTATTCTATATCTGTGCTGATGAGAACCTTGAAATGTGCTTCTTAAAATAAGACTATAGAGATGGTTGTTTCTTCTTCTATAGTTACTTGGTGTACAAAGCTTTTTAGAAGGGCCACTGTCTTGTCTTCCTTATATCAATTAGACTTGTCATAGCAAGAGAAAATATCAGCCTTGGTGTTAGTCTTGTCAAGTACATGTCAAATCACAAAGTTATAGTCTTGTTGCTTGAGATACCACCATATTTGTCTACTGTTGAGTTTTTGTAGTTCTCTGAAGTACTTCAGGTTTTCATGATCTGTCCATACTTCAAATGTTTCTTAGGCATTGAGGAGGTATTGTCACCAGACACATAGTGTATCTATAATAGCTAATAGTTTCTTGTCATATATCTCATAGTTTCTTTCTACAGAACTCATAGTCTATAACATGAATACAACAGAGTGCCACTTGTAATCTTGTTCTTGAGACAGTATAGCACCTATGGCATATTTCAATGCATCTGTCTCAACTCTGAATTTTCTATCTGGTTGAGGAAGAGTTAAGACTGATTCTTTAGTAATGCACTATTTTAGGGTATCAAATGCTTTCTGTTTGTCATCTCCCCATTTCTATTCTATTTTCCCTTTTAATGCATTGAGTGGACCTGCAATATTGCTGAAACCTTCAATAAACCTCCTATAGAAGTTTACAAAGTCTAGGAAGCTTTCCACTCCTTTGATGTTGGAGGGAATATTCCAGTTCTGTATAGCTTTGATCTTCTGTTGCTCTATTTCCACTTTTCCATTTCCCACCTCAACTTCTAAAATAGATACCTTGGTTACTCCAAATTTATATTTGGATCATTTGAAGTACAAGTTGTGTTTGGTAGTGATTTTTAGGAATCTCAGTGTCCTTTTCTGTAGTTCTGTTTCTAATTGTGCTGGGATTACAAAGTCATCCATGTAGTTCATCAGTGTATCATTGTGGATCATTTCTCAAAAGATGGTGGTCATTATGCACAAGAATGTGGCAGAAGAGTTGCATAAGCCAAAAAACATAACTGTGAGTTTGAATAGGCTGTAATTGGTCAAAAATACTGCTTTTTATTTGTCTCCTTTCTTGATATAAATATTGTTGTAGCCCCAGATAATGTCAAATTTGTTGAACAATTTGGCATTCTTGAGTCTGTTGACTACTTTACTAATCAGGGAAATAGATGTCTTATCCTTAACTATATATTGGTTAATTTTTCTGTAATTCTGTACTAATTATTTCAAACTGTCTTTCTTTAGAATAAAAAAACATGGTGCTATATATTGTGACTTTGAGATTTGTATTCTTTCTGACTTCAAATTTTTATCAACAAAGACATTAAACTCTTCTTCCTCTTTCAAGGTTATGGAGTATATTTTGGCTCTGAGTTCAGGAGGTGTATTGTCTGTAAGTTTGATTTTATGATCCCATTGAGTATAATTGGGAAGTCAGTCAAAGTTGATTTTGTTGAACAAATAGATATACTCCTTTATATACTTAGATAGGTCTTTGGCAGTAGTAGGATTGGGTTGTTTTTCTTCTTCTTTGTCCATCTCTTGGTTCTAGAGTTTCCAAATATAGAGTTTAATGCAAATGTCACAATGAGGAATTTCACAACTAGGTGGGCATCTTGTGAATCTGACAATACTATTTTTCTAATCAATTTTGGAGTTGTAGTGAATTAGCTAATCATGTCCTAGAAAAATGTCTGCAGAGTCTAGTGTTGTGACTACTACTTCAATCTGTTTCTTGTGTCCTTGGGTATCGAGTGATGTCAGCATAATATGTGATTGGTTTATGACTACTAAGACTTCCATCTGTATTGAAAACTTCAAAAAGTTTGTTAACTGGCTTCAAGGATATCCCTAGTTCTTTGATTTTTTCTTCTAATATGTATGTATGGGTACATCCTGAATCAATGAGAGCTTTGACTATTGCTTGTTGATTTACTATAGGGGTTATAAGGAGTTCATGCTGTAAGTTTTGTCATTGGGAAATAATGTATTGCAAGGAGCATAGAACAGAAATTCTATGTTTATAGGCCTAAAAGTTTGTATGTCTTACTTTGAGCCTTCTGGAAAACCCTCCTCCTTGGGCTTTTCCTCCTCCTCCAGCATCTTTGTCATTATCCTAATGTCTAGTTTGTTTTGTCATGGTGCTCTATAATATAACCAAATTTGCACAATTGTAGTATTGGGGCTTGTTGGCTGGAGTATGTATAATCTTGGGTTCAGGATACTTGGCTGCTATATAGCTAAACTTGCCACAACTATAGCACTTGGAGTTGTTCTTATTTCCATATTGAGGTACCATTTGGCCAATCTCCATTGGCTGTCCTTGTCCTCTATATGTGATGCCACTTCCAGTAGTATAGTGTCACTTTATTTCTGCAAACTCATATCTCTTTCCAATAGTGCTGATAGAATCCATCTATTCCTTATAATTAGTGGGCTAGTAGTCTGATAGGTATTCCATGATGGTTTTGATAACATCAGGATGAATATGCTTCTTTAATAAGAAGAGTGCACATCTGTCATCTGTCTTAGCCTTTCATTTGAGGACTTTAAACTTAATTAAGAAGTCCAAAATGTGCATTCTTTCTTGCTTAAACTCTTTAATCCTCCATTGACCTCTTCTTGTCCCATTCTATCTGAGAACCTGTTTTCAAGATCTTTGGTCTAGTTATTCTAATTAAATCTTTTCTACTATCCTATCTCCAACATATCCTTCATTGTTACTAATGTGAATGATTCTGCTATTCCTTCTTTCATCCTGGCAAGTACTACTGTGACTCAGTGTCTGTTGTCATCTATATCATTCTCTGTAATGTAAAACATCATGTTTCTCCACCAATCTTTCTATTTTAATCTCATACTATTAAAATACCCTGGTTTAGGTACAAAGTACTTATTTTGCATTTATACTATTTGAGTGATAGGTACAGGTGGTTGTGGCTACTATGTGTCTATTCCTTCATATTCCTGAGATATTTCTGAGCTACTTGATTCTTCTGTGCTGATTTTTTCTGATGTTGATTATCTGCTAATATTGAGTGACCCTAATACTGCTGATAACTGTGTGAGTTCTTTGTTTGATTCTTCTTCTGCTTCTTCATGTTCAGGTTATTTGGATTTATCTTCATCTGTCTCTATTAATGATTTTTCTAGTGTCTTGTTGTCTTGTTTCTCTTGTAATAACTGTTATATATATTCTTTATCTGCTAGTTGTTCAGCTATGCTAGCTGCTAATGCACAATATTGTTTTCTTCTGACAGAATCATCCTCTTCAAAGGACTGTATTTGTTTATGCTTTTATTCTGTTTGATAAAGTAAGTTAGTAATACTTTATCAAATATTATGATTTTATGAGCAAACTCAGGTTGCAACAAGGGCAAAAGCTTGAGGGTAAGTAAGGAGAAAGTACAATTGGTAAAGCATAAGGACTTCAGAGCTCTATCTAAGATACTTATACTAGAAGAATAGAGTAACATGGAGTAACTAGAAATAAAGAGTACTGAGTAATAACTATCTTAGTCTACTACAGTCCATGAGTCTGTCTAGAGTAACTATCCAGAGTTATAACACTATTGCCATTATTGTCATCTCTACAACACTAGCTCAATGTTATTATGATTCTTTCTACTTTTTCTTTGATCTCACTAGTCTCACTGTCTATATTATTAGTTATATCTGATTCTCTGCTAAATTATATGCTCTAACCTCTACTTTACTCTTATCATATCTCACTTTATGTTATGGGTGCTTATCAGCAGGACCTCATTCCCAAAGGGCAATAAGTGCCTATCTCTATGGGTTAGCAGTACTTTGTCATGAACAATACTTACATTTTCCCAAAGAGAAGCTGACTACACAAGTCCTATTCCAAAGGGACTGAGGGGAGACATCTCTCTATTGTCTTCATGTACTCTTGCAAACTGATATACCCAATACCAATTTGATACTCATACATTTCAGTCCAAAATGGGAATGACCACATCTCATCCTACTAGGATGATGAGACAGGAATAAGAATTTTTACTCACGGAAGAGAAATATTCTGTTGAAGATCGTTTGCATGAGGTTAACTTGTGGGTAGCTCTGTAATACAGAGGTTCTTCTTCTGACAGTAAGTTAATCAGTGAAGGCATGAGAGACATCTCACTAAGGTAAAGTGTCTTAGGAGTTATGTAGACAAGTAACTGAAGAGGATGGAAGCTAAGCTTCTATGAGAGCACCTCTTTGCTATATATACATTCTATCTAGATACATACAGATTTCTTTTTCTACTGTATAAGTCAATAGAAGTTTACATAGTAAAGTTCCTCATACATGAGGCATAGACAAAGTCTGTACATAAACTATACTATAAGTTCATAGTCCAATAATTGAGAAGGGAGAGTAAAACGTTCGAGGGAGGGGAGGAGGAAGGGATCATATGACATTACTATCTAATAATACATTCGCTAATTAGACGTCAAAGTTAAGAAGTCCAAAGTTTATGTCTACTAGGATAATGGATCATAAAACTATAAAAGTCAATCAGAAGAAGTCATAACTAATAATACATTCACTGATGATGACTCAGGAATTAAGAAGGTTGATCATCAGGGTAATCAAATGGAAGATGGCATAGGGGTGAGAGTAAAGAAGCATACACATCAGTCATAATTCCTATATTGGTTCTGGGGAGAGGATGTAGTGGGAGTGGGTGTAATCTGTAGCGTCAGTCTTCAGGGAGATGCTTCGGCTTTGTGAGATGTCACATGCTGATTCGCTAGTATTAGTGGAATAATCCATGGAGTCCTCAGTAGGGAGAGGAGGAGGAATAGGTCTTGGTGGAGATGCTGGCATGTCGGCATATGATAGGGTCGGTGATAGTGGCAGAGTGGCTAAATCATTCTTCATCGTATCAAGAGTGATTTGGATACATGGAGTTATAAGTCCACTTTGGTAGCTTCCTGTAAGGAGTTGTCGTACAAGGACTTGCATAAGCACTCATCCCTGAAAGTCCATATAGAGATGATGCCATAGAATAGGTGTATCGTCAATAATCTTCCAGCTATTAGTGACTATGTTAGGTGATCGATTTTTGAGTGTACAGATAACCTTTTCATTCAGGATATATCGTCTGAAGGGAGGATTATTGTAAGCATCCAGAAGAACAGGATCAAGGTAAGGCTTCTCTGGTAACTCTTCTGGAAGAAGAGTTGGAATCCTTATTTCTTTGTCATTTTCTCTGGTAGTTCCTCTAATATTCCAGCAATAGAAATTTGAATAAGACATCAAGTTGTCGATGAGTTCCTGGGCCATTACACTTTATGTCCTTACTATATATGTGCTCTTGTATCTTTAGATACTGAGTATCATCTTTATTGCTTCTGTAAGTCTTGTATTTTTAATATGTCTATATTGTATATCTTATATTTGTCTTATTATTCTTGTTATCCCAGCTTGTTGCTACTTGTCTTAGTCTTGTCTAGTTTTTAGTCTTTGTCCTAGCTTATTCCTAATCTCAGTCTTTATTTATCTTGTTTTAGTTATTACTTAGTTCTAGTCTTCAATATTTCAGTTATTCTCTATTATTTTTTTATTTGCTATCTCTATTTTCTTTTATTTGCTTCTTTTTGCTAACTTACTGTTATTCTTAATTTTATTCTTTTTATTATTCTCTCTATTTTTTTACCTTTATTGTATATATTTTCTATATTGTTAGTTTATTCTTTTCAATGACCTCTCTTTATTTATATTTATTCTGATCTCAGTAATTATTTGTTTGTTATTTTATCAAGTTTCAATATTCTGATATACTGCTATTTATTATCTTCTACTTTATATTACTTTTTTCTAGTCTTGCACTGCTCTTACCTTATTTCTCAGAGTATAAATGAGTGTAAGCCTATAAACAGACTTTTACTGCAAATTTATACTTCTTTAATTTAATATATACTAAAAGCACTTATTTAGTACTTTGAAATTTGAGGTCTCTTTTTAAATAAACAAATATCTTATATATTTCTCACTCTTTTATGCTCATACTTAGTAAGGGCATATTCTAGCTAGGTCTTTTATAAGTTTATATCTGAATAAGCTGCTAGCAATTTATTAAGTATAAATAACTATAATAAACTCAAAAATAATAACAAACTAAAAAAAAAATTTTTAGAGTTTCTTTTTATTATCTTTAAACTCTTTGTATAGCTAATAAATTTAATAAACTTAGCTTAATTGAGTATAAACTATAATTGGCCAAATATATAATATTCTTTATAATTTATACTGTTTTATCTAGTTTTTATATATTTATAGAAAAGATAAAAAACTTTTTAAGATATAAATTAAAATTGAGTTCTAATAATATAATTGCTCTTATATAGATATAGAAATAGAAGCATATTAATAAATATAACTAAATATTTAAAGCTTTTCAATAGCTCAATCTTTTTATATTATTAAAATTTTAGCTGCTTATAGAAAATAATTCATAGAAAAAAAGTACTATAAATTTTTCTAAGATTAATGAGGCTATAAAGAAGAATTTATAGATATATATAGTAGAAAAACTGAATAATATACTAAAAAAGTAAGTGATATTAAAAATATGAGTTTAAATTACTTTTTACTTTACTAATTCAAATATTTAATATTTATATTAAAATTATATAGTTAATTAGGTTATCTGATTTTAATTAAAAGTATTGACAAATAAACATAGAATAAAGGTTGAAATCACTAAAGCTGAGTTTAAGTATATAATTATTTTATTTGAATAATATAGTAAAATATAAATAATAAAATATTTATATCAAAAAGCATACTTAGATTTAGCTACAGAGTATATATATACTATCAAATAGAGATTTATGCTAAGATAAAGACTAATTTAAAGAGATCTTGACAAGAGTTTTGTCTTAGTAAGAGTTTTTAAAGTGAGTCTCAAAGTATTAATTAAAATATTTTATTGATATTTGGGCTTTTAGCCAGTAACTATAATGTAATTACTAACTATTTACATAATTAATATTATATTGAGATTACTCCTAGTGTATATTCAAAGAACAATATATTCTTAATAATCAGTTTACTAAAATAAATTTTGATCTGTTCAATTATTAGTTTATTAAAGAGAGTGATTACTTTAATAAATAGGTTATCTCATGTAACCTGAACTGTATATCAAAATAGCTATAATATTTACAAATAACAAAAAGATCACTATAAATTTTATAGAAAATTAAGATTAGATTACTGCAAAAATTATAGTAAACTAATAATCAGCTCATTAGAAGTATTATAATAATTAGATTGATTTAAAATATGCTATCTCTAATATATTAATATATTATATATTAGTCTAAGCTACTATATAAGGCTAGAGTTCTGCTATAGTATTAGTGAAACTGCTAGCTCTATTAAGATTGTTATACTATATATTTTTTAATAATGCATAATATTAGAAAGACTAATTATTTATATATATTGATATTTAAATACTTAATAGTTATATGTGACAAAGTATTATAATATGATCAAAGAAATCTGTTCAATATTATCTGCTTTATATTTCTTGACAATAACATGTTTAATATTTTGTAAACTTGTTATATTAATTCTTTGTATTTTTTAAGCTTGCAAAAGTATGTCTTCTGAGATAAAATAGTAGCATTACTCTTCAATAAGAAAAAGTCATCAGCAATTTACTGCTACTTCATGTTGCAATAACTATCTATAAAAGAGAAAACTATCATCTAATTATACAGCCTGAGATTTATATATGTCTTTTTTCTTCTTTAATAGTTATACAGAAGTTTGAAAAGTGTTATAGCTAGCTTTGATCTTTTTTTAATGGAGTTTGTGCCTAGGATAAGAACAAAGCTTTTGAGCAGACTAGTTAGACTAGATTGTAGATTAAAAGTATTAAATATCACTACTGAATAATACTCAAAATATCTCTTCTTTTCTATGTACCACCATCATCTTCAGGTGTCAGTCATATATTGTTTACTCTATGCTATATCTGATTGTCAATATATTCATAACTTAGAAATACATTTCTGAGATAAGGACATTGAAGATGCAGACTTGAAGATGTCTAGTCCAACCTCTTTCCAGAAGGTGATGCTGAGATAGCAAGCCCTTCTACTTCTCGTGGCTCAGCCCTTCTTCCTGAACCTTCTAACTTTGTCACTCTTGTCCTTCACAAGAGTAAAGGAAAGAAGAAATGTAGCTCAGTCACTGCTGAGCTCACTCCTTTCCAATCTTATCTAGTGCTATCTGTGTTATGTCTGACTACTCTTATCCTCCTGTTATTGGCCTTTTTTCTGAGATGAGTATTTTTGCCTCTTGTCTTACTCCTCT
The DNA here is from genome assembly GCA_001563735.1 of Leucoagaricus sp. SymC.cos. NCBI lineage: Eukaryota > Fungi > Basidiomycota > Agaricomycetes > Agaricales > Agaricaceae > Leucoagaricus > Leucoagaricus sp. SymC.cos. The sequence goes on along the minus strand of KQ962250.1, from coordinate 84,293 downwards.
CTTCCTGGTCCTCAGTGACTAGAGTTATATTCCTCCTCATCTCTCCACTGACTTGGTAGAGAGTGTATCTCTTCTTAATAACATATTCATTGCTTTGGCTGGTAAGCTCTAGTCTGATGAGCATGATCATATGTATTTTGCTTGTGCTCTATTAGTGATAGTAGAGCATATATTTACATTACAGTGGCATACTCTATCCTTTGATAACTTCTCTAATGTACTCATCTTGACTTTGGCCTTATATGACTTGTTATCTTATGACACTCCACAGTATTCTCCTCTAATCTGCAGTTCAGCTAATTTAGCTAGCTCTGCTCTCTCTGTCTCTATATGTGGTCCTCCTTTGGAGGCTACTATCTATCCTCCCTTGGCTTTTAAGCCTGCTCCCCTTCCTAGGCCTGCTCAGTCCACCAAGTATCCTCCTCCTCTCTGATGTCAAGTGTAGTTATGCTAATACTATTTATAATGTCATGTCCTTAGTTAATCTGGCCAAGACTGTTCCTACTCTCCTATCTGATTGCATTATTGCTATGCATCAGACATCTGTTCTTCTGGTACTTTCTAAGTATAAGATTAAGTTAACTGTTCCTGGTCCCTCTTGTTGCCAGGTTCTCATCAAGATCAACTCACTTCTCTTTTTCTCACAGTTCCCAGCTCTTATTGGGGCTGCTAACTGTTCTCTCAGTAAGAGTGACCTTTGAGTCAACTTATGCCACTTTGAATATAGGGAAATCTCTCTCCTCATCTCTCATGTTGCCTCCCAGAGTAAAATAGACCTAGTGAAAGCTAGTGTTTGGTGCCTTCTCTTCTTTGCTGAGAGTAGAGTTGAGACTACTCTTTTGTATTCACAATCTTATCTTAAAGTTGTCAATATTCCTTTTTTTAAGGCAGATGGCCAGCAGGTCACTGCTGCCAATGTGCAAGCAGTCATAGAGAAGTCTCACATGGCTACCTCCTTTACTCTTGTGAATAGCCCTCAAGTTATGTGCAATTTCTGACATACCAATACTGCTACTGTGTAGTTTGATATTCTTGATTTCCAGTTAGGTGCTACTGCCAAGCATCTGATTAGCACCTCTTTTCAATTTAGCCCAGCTTTATACTTTGTATATATAGCCTGCTCCTACCCTAGCATTTCTTTGTGCCAATATTGCCAATGCTGGGGCCATTCTACCTATACCTGTCACTCTCAGGCTCTCTAATGCCCCTGGTATGCTGGTCCTTATATTGAGACCAGCCACTGACAATATACATTCTGTTATAAAAGTAACTCCTCTGTAAACTTATCTCAGAATCTGACTCTTGAGGAAGCTCTATATGAATGTAGAGCTCAACAGGGCTCTTGTACTCAATGACTACATTATTGTGGCCACTGATGCTTCTATAGGCTGTGACAAGGCTTATCAGGCTGTTTCTGCAGCCTGGATTTGGGCTAGTAGTATGTCTGTTAGATAGTCTTATCAGGCTGCTGGCAGAGTTACTGCTTCTGATACAGAACTTTATGCTATTTGGATAGGCATCTTTGCTGCATGCATGCAGAAGAGTATCCATCATATTGTTTTGTTTACTGATCACCTAGCTTTGACCAGGTAGACAGTAGACCCATCAGTCAGCAACAGACAGGCTTAGGTTCTGCTTGTCTGCCATTGTCTTACTAAGTAGCTTGAGAAAGATTCCTTTTGTATCTTTGTCTTTGTACAGGTTCACTCCTCTCTGAAGTGGCTATTACATCACACAGTCTATTGGTATACTATAGACTCTGCTGCTTAGAAGTTAGTAGGGGCTTGTTCTTTTACCACTTTTAATTATCTTTATATGACTAAGGCTCAGGTCTGTTATAATGAGTGAACTAGACAGTTTGCTCATATGAGCTTCTCTGAGAGAGATTTCTTGCACTTTACTAATGAGAGAGACAAGCATATAATGCCCACTTATCTCTCTGGAGATATATGGCTTAAGTATTTACATAATTTCCCATACTGTATGTATGTGTACTGGACAGTTCTCAAGTATACACTTATCAGAGAGTTTAGATGCCAGTTTAGGCTCTCTGATGATCATTCTTACTCTTATGAGTCTGTATATTTACAGACTTGCAAGCATGTTTTAACTGAGTATATTGACTTTGGTGAACTATGATGCTTTTTTAAGTGTTGGAAGGAGCTGCTTGACTTTTGCAAGAAGAACTCTTAGACATTCTCCTTTACACATCTCCTTGAAGAATAACAACAATATAGCTACTCTTTAGCAGTTACTGGGTTCCTTAGGGGTCCTTTGGAGCTCCCAGAAGATCTGGTATTGGCTGCTGATGGGGACTGTGCCAGTCTGGCTTTAGCACCTTGGAGTATTAGTTATACTGCAGAAAGCAAGAGTATATTACCTGTCTCTCTGTTCACCTCTAGATGTAGGGAGAGCCTATCTTATAGTATAGGCTGTTATGCTCAGTTGAGCTATAGAAGATCATTTATTCTTTCATAGATTACTGTAGTTACTTTTTATATCTGCAACTAGACTACTATCACATATTGGTATATAAATTTATAAATTAAAAAAAAAAAAAGAAAAAAAGAGGGAGCTCTATGCTCTCATACTATGTATTGTATGAACTGTAAGAGAGAGCACAGCACAAGTGACCAATGGTGTCTATATTAGTATCATTGTTTTGATTAGACTTAGTTAGCTAAAAAGTTAGCTTTGTCTAAGAGGACATTAGAGCTCAATGTGATTTTTCAAAAGATAGCAGAGAAGGAGTGTAAGAATAGAAAAGTGCTCAACTAGCACTACTGAAACTTTAAATTTTACTATAGACTCCCATCTGAAGCTAAGTAGGGTAAGGAGATATTTGTTAGGTACTGATTATAATAGATATTTACATAGTTTTGATATATTATGTATTTCTGTAGTTGCTTTTAGTTATACTTCTGTAATGGTATCCTGGGCTACTAACTTAGATGTGGACTACTATTGCATACTATATTATAAATTTATAATTATAATTTTTAAAAAATTAATACTTAAAATTTACTATCTTGGAATATTTAGCAGTCTCTGAGCCCTAAAAATTATAACTTGCTAGTTATAACAATCATTATTCTCTATAGTATAGCTTAGAAAGTTACTTAAATGAGTAATAACTACTGTATATAATACTATATATTGTTTAAAATCTCTATATATTATATAATATATATAATTACTCTTATTTTATATAGTTTAGAGCTAAATTTAATATATTAAGAAAATTATGTAATATATGTATATATATTATGCAAAGTATACTATATTGTATGTACTTACAAAAATATGTCAATTACTATAGTATAGGTTAACTACCTAGATGCTGATAGCATATACAAGCTGATCTTAGACCAGTTATATTTTTAGATTTAATATAGACTATGTCTTTGACATTGATTATACATACAAATTTCAAGCTCTATTAAGCCTGAAATTTGAACTCCTTATTTGTTATATCAAATATTATTTTCTGTTTTTTTTTAGTATTTTAATTGTTATTTTTAGCTAGATTACAATATTGTAGATATTTCTAAGTTCAAATATAGAGAGTGCTTATATGAATTGTGGTTGAATTAAAAAAGTGTCTGAAATACAGGTCTATGGCACTAGTGTATATGTACACATCCTGACAGCTATACTGAATTATTAGAGCTTGCTTTATTACAAAATGCATATACTCCTCTGAGAAAAAGAACATTGAGAAGATATTCCAAATAAGTATATCTAAGAGTGAAAATAATTTTGTCTCTATAGGATTATGAATTCAAAGATTCTAGGTTCTGAGTCATACAGTAGCTATAGAGTTAGCAGTATACAGCATAGGAAAACTTTATGTGGCATTGAGGGTTTTTGGCAGCAATGTTATAGACAGAGCTCAATAAAGCTTTTTTTGGAGTTATTTGATCCTTTAACAAAAACTTAGTAGATAGCAACAAAAAGTCAGAAAACTAAGCATTCACTTGAAAAATCAATGAAATTCCAGAAAATAAGTAATCCCACACAAATATCAGACTAGAACAGTCAACCTTTCTCTTGGGCACACTAAACAGTCTATGAAAGACAAGATAGAGCTAGCTAATAGTAATCAAAAAGCTGTAGTTGAGTGACTGAATGACTCTCTGTAAGGTCTAGAAATATAAATCTGTTTCTAAACCTTATTAAATTTGGTTCTCTGAAATATTTGACCAGATTTAGTAAACTATAACCACTTAGTTAAATCTATTATAATATTCTATTTTCAGATAACATTGACTTCCAAGTAATGAGTGCAATAACATTGTACTCTCTGTACTCCTTTTAGAGACAATCATTGATATTGGAAAAGAGAATTTATATAACTGTGAAGAGTTTTTTTATCTTTAGCAAGTATTTGCTCATCAATTTCAAAGAATAATTGATGAGGAGGACAAGGTCATCATGGCTAGAGCTAGCTTGTTGCTCTATGCATCTTAAAAACCCTAATGTATCCATGTTGCCTATTGAGTTCAATGTCAACAGTACCTCATACATACTAACCTTTATCCAAATCTACATATAGGCATGCCATGGTAAAGATTATATAAAGAAAGAAACAACCAAGCTTTTGTCATGATGATAGGTATATATCTTTCTCCACCACTGCTCACTCAGTAGACTAATCATTGTCCATCTGCCTAGGCAATGCTCTACATTCCAAAAAAATATGTTGTCCATCCTTGATTTTATGTGGTAGCCAATTTTTGAGTTTATTTCCATGTAAAATTGACTATGGATGTTTGTCGTTTGGTGATCCAGAATTCTTTTCAAAACATGACACACTACATTGAGAGGTGCTGTATAAGATGCTGGTACATGAGGCAAGAAGAATTCACTATAAGAAAACAGAAGACTCTGCTGCTGCTGTGGGTGAGATTAGGGATCAGACACCTGATGGTGACCTTAATTCCAGATTGGATCTTGCACATGATGGGTCAGAGTCTCAATTTACAGTCTATTATGAGCATCTGCATCTGGAGAGGGGATAGGCCTCTTCCAGATTAAAGTTTAGAATGAGCAGATATTTAAGATCCAAATGATAAGTGTACTGATTTGGACAGTGGCTT
>KQ962250.1:39740-67457 GCA_001563735.1 Leucoagaricus sp. SymC.cos | reverse complement strand
GTCAGTCGCCATTGACCCCCAGTCCTCCGGGGTCATGGGAGCAGGTTTCGAGATCGCGTCGAGCCTCCCCTAGTAGTCATCAGCATCTGGACGCATATGCTTGTAGTCATGTCAACGCTAGCGTACCGCGGTCAGAGAACCGCTACAATATATTGGGTTCACTTCCCGACTCAGACAGTGCACAAGATAAAGAGGTCAAGAGTAAAGAGACTCTCCCTATAGTTTTCGCGATCAATCTGCTTGACGAACCGAATGAAGAGCTCTCTCGTGAGCAACTTGAGGCTGTCAACCAAGCCGAGGCAAGCCTCACTCCTGGACAGCATGAGGTTTTCCATCGTCGTCATTCTGGACAACAGTCTGAAGCCACCGCTAATGGCTCAAAGGATAAGGGTAAAAGCATAGACCCTCGAATCGGGGTGCCATTCGTGACTCTGATGATGAAATAAACATTAACACACAGAAGGTCTTATTCAAAAGTGTTAGAAATCTTCATGATTCCACAAAACACAAACACAGTAAGCACAAGAAAAGGTCTATGGCTAAGGAAAAGGAACATCATAAGAAGTCCAAGAAGGCCAAGAAGTCCAAGCACATCTCACCTAAGGAGAACTTCCCAAAGGACTCTACTCATGGAGAATCCACATCTCAGGATGGTGTTGGAAACCAAATTTGTCACATTTGGGAAGTCAGTAAGGGCAAGAACGGACCTTGAATGAACAATGTGATTACCACTATTAATGACAACTTACATCCCTCTTGTCAAATTGACCCTAAGAGTTACCTTGGTCATGCTTTTGCTGATGCTTGAGCCAACTCAATGAGGCCTTCAGAGTCTGGCAATCATAAGAAAAAACACAGACATTGTTCTAAGCATGAGAAATCTAAGGCCAAGAACTTAAAAGGCAAAAGAAACTATAAAGAACAAAAGCATAAATGTCCTACAAATTCTGAGTCAAGTGACTCCTCTGATTCAGAGTCCCTGCCTGAAAATCTGAAGAAACCAAATGGGTCACCTTTGGACCCTTTAATTTCACCTAGTTCTGATGATTCTTCTGATAGCTCAAACTCCCCTGATGATGACAGCAACATGTTGTTCACTTCAGATTCCAGTAGTTCTTCACCTTTGAGTTCATCCTCTAGTAGTTCAAGCAACTCTTCTTATTATTCCACAACTAGTTCAAGTAATTCATCTGATGTTGATGACAAACAGGCATATCAGAGACCTCAATACAGTCATTTATTATTAAAACCAGTTCCTCCTGAGAAATATGATGGCACCACAGAAGCACCCACCTTCTTCTGTTTCATAAAGCAATCAATGGACTATGTAAATGATGGAAATGCTCCATCTGAGAGATGTGTCAATTATCTTGCACTTTCTCACAGGGAAAGCATTTGATTTCTATGCCCATAAAATGTCACTTGACCCTCAATGTTAGAATCTTGATGAATTCTTTGAAGCATTATTTGACTTCTATTTCCCTGCTTACTTCTGCTCACAATAGCAATGGAAATTGGGACTTTTTGTTATTGCTACCCAGCCTATCCATAGAACTCAGCAGGCCTTGCCACACACTTAACTAACATAGGTCTGGTGTTAAGTAGAGTGTAACATGCAATGGTAGGCATGCAACATATTACACACTGTACACTTGTACATAAGCTAATACAAGCAGAATTTAAAGGAGTGACTAATAAGAACTCAACTAGAATATTTGCACAAGAGGTTTATGCACAATATAAACTAGTATATAACTTAGAGTTATCCTACAGATATATCAAGCTTTATATATGTATTCTACTATATCTATGTGGCAGTAACTTGGCCTATGGATACAATAAGGCATACAGTGCATGGCAAGGAAATAAACTATATACAACATGGTCAGAAATTGATACTGGACATAGCTGTGTATAGAGAATAAGAAGTATAGACAAAGACATGTCAAAATAGAAGGTGATAAATACTAAGTTTAGGTGAGGTCAAAAATAGATTGAAGAGTTATAGAAGGACAGAATGTCAGAGTTATTAGTAAATATGTCTAGATCAAAGATGATATTACTGTCTGCATAAGAAAAAGAAGTTCTATTGATCATAACATTATTTTTTTTGTAAGGATTAATCTCTACATCAATTTCATTAATAATTAAAGTTTTCTTCTCTATTAATATTATAGTTGGCAACTGGATTAAAGTCTGTGTAGGGGTTGACATTGTTTAGGCTGAAGATATAGTTAAAGTACCAGTCTTAGGAATCTAGTTAGTAAAAATTTAGTTCAATTGCTCTATCTTGCATTGATTGCCTAATATTATAACCTTAAGAGCTAACTCAGATTGCAACAGAGACAAAGGCTTGAGAGCAAATAAGAGAAAAGTACAATTAGTAAAGCATAGAGAATACAGCCTTCTATCTAAGGTACTTATACTATGGATCCAAGGTAATACAGAGTAATAAAGAGTAAGGAGTATGGAGTAATACAGAATAGGAAAGAAATAGATACTGTGGTCTATGAGTTCTATGCAGAGTAAACTACCCAGAGTCATAACATTACCTTCTCCTCAGGGATCATGTCCTCATGAACAGGTAAATAATGTAAAAGTCCTTTTAAAATACAAACATAATGATGAAAAAGATACCTGACAGGAGTAACAGTTGTCTTTTGTGATGAAAGAAGTACCTCTTGTGGCTTTTGCATATATAGCAGGAAGAGGTGCTAATGGAACTTCTATTCCTCAACAATAAACCTTGCAAGGTCCTTCTTGACTTAAGTGATTGCAAATTGAGTATAGAGTTCATTGCAACCAATAAAGAAAAAGGCATTATCAGGACTCTCTTTGTAAATAATAATATGCTGAGAGTGATATTGTACTTGCAAATTGGCATATTGGTCAAGGAATTTGGCAACTACATTTGCCCAATATTCATTATTGCTTTCTCCATGTCTGTATAATATATAAAAGTAGTTGGGAGCAATAAAGTACATAGGTGTGGTAATTTTGAGAGTATTAGCATTATGTCTCTAGAGGAATGTATAGAGAGACTAGGCATTTTCAATCACAGCAGGGCCTAGCATGCCCTTAGTGGGAACATTGTTGGAGTCATAATCATCCATCTTGATATCTTTGGCTTCAGCAGGTTCTTTAATAGGTTCTTTGTAGGTCAGTATAGTTTTAGGAGCAGGAGGAGTATGTTTGCTAGTAGACAAAGGGATAGGATAAGGGTCAGTATGAGTATAAGACTGGGTAACCTAGGTGATATGGTTAACAATAAATTGTTCCCCAATGCTGTTGCATTCATAGAGATATTGGACAAGGATATACTGGAGAGAATGAGTCTTTAAGACTAGGCAGGCAGTTCTAACATAGCAAAGAGTGTCAGCAATTCTCTTTATGAAGTTCTGAGCATCAGCTCCTCAATGTGCCCCTACACATAGCTCAATGACATTCTCTTCCAAGTCTGCAAGAATGGTGACAATGCTATGAGTAGAGTTGGTGAAGAGTTTTAGCTGTTCTTCTAAAATAGCAAATAAGTTAATAGTGCAAATGAGATTGTTGTAGAGGTATAGAGAGTCTTGCAGGACTTGATTGCATAGTTCTATCATATCCAGGTTGATATGTTCTATTTCAGACATAGCAGTTCCTTCTGTAGATTTAAAGGCTAGGAGTCAGACTTTGGCTATAGAGTATTTGGCTGCCTAGAGTATAGTAGGTAATGGAAATTTAGGTTTCTTTGAGGTTGATGGAAGAGCTGGAGCAGTTAGATAAGATATTAGGATGAATAATGTTGCAGTCAATGGAATAGTCATGTTCAGCAGTGATGATGGTAGCAGTGATAATAATAATGAGGGCAATAGTTGCAGATGCAAAGATAGCAATATAGACTTTAGGAGGAGTGACTAGTACTGAAATGTTTACCAGGTTGTGTTGACTGGGTCTATAGTTTTGCTGTAGCTTTTATAGCTTTTTGCATTTCATCCCCCTTTCCAGTTAGGTTCACTCTGAGAACTTATTATAGTATTCTTAGATTGCCTCCTCTATGTTTTTTTTTTTTAAATCAATAATTTATTACATGATACTCAATTGCAGTCCATACCTAACTAAGTACAAGACTAAGCTAGGAAAGTCCAAATCAAAACAGAAACACTAACTAAATACTTGTATGATCAGAGCATATATACTGAAACTACCAGAATCACTAGGAAACAGTAGTACTATCAGAGAGAGAAAAGGAAAAAGAAAAGAGAAATTAGAGAACTAGACACAGATTGAGTGTCTATAGTCAAGTGGAATTACTTACCAATGCTATACAATAATTAACTGGACTTGACAGAAAGTGGATTTGTGGAGGGAATATAGAGATGCTTAAGCACAGCCCAGCATATCAGTTAAAAGTAGAGGGTGGGGGGAACATGTGAACATCAGAGTTAAATGTGAGTACCCATGGGTTGTATTCAAGAAAGTCAACAAATTGACTTAGTGTGGTGATATATTTGACTTCTCTATGATAAAAGGGACAGTTGATGATGATATGCTCACAAGACTCTATCCAAAAGCCACAATAACAGGCAGTAGATTTGCAAGAGAAGAATTGGGCCCTGTATGACCCAATGGGAGTGTGATTGAGTATAGCACAGACAGCACATGTAACAATATTGAAGTTGGTAATAGTGGAGATGACATCATTAGCATCTAGGCTATATAACATCCAGAGCTCATTAAGCTATGAACTACTATTATGATATTGTAGCAGGATGACACCATGTAGGGGGCATTTATGATAAAGCATAAGAAAAGAGTGCCCATAATATTGGGCACTGTTGAAAAATAGATTTCACTATTCTTGAAGACAGAAATCAGTGACCTCTTTTTGTAAATAAGACACAGAGATGCTAGGATACAATCCAGTATGCCTATGGTTTGATTTAGCCATCAAGTGGACTCTGTGTAGCATATAGCATGAGAGTCCAGGGTTGTTATCAGTGGCATTACAGTCACATTACATACTTTTGGAAGGGAGATATCAGAATTCAATGGACCAGGTTCTAGAATGTTCTAGCTATAGGCATAGGGCTCTAGCTGCTGCAAGTAAGTGATTTTGGCTACCATACAGTACAGGATTGAGTAGAGTATGAGAGACCCCTCTTGCACTTTTGTGTTTGTACAGGTTTGCTCTTCTCTGGAGTGGCCATTGCATTATGCAGTCCATCACTTTGCGACAGACCTGGCTTTCAAGGTGCCTGTGGGGGATTCTCCCTTCATGACCCTTAATTATATATGCATGGCCAAGGCTCAGGCTTGTCGCGATGAGTGGACTAGGCAGTTCACTTCATCGAGCTCCTCCAGGAGAGATTTTTTGCATCTTACTGATGTCAGGGGCAAGCATTTGATGCCCACCTACCTTTCTGGGGGTATGTGGCTTAAGTCTTTGCATGATTCTCCCACCTGTGCTAGGGTTTGTCAGGTGGTCTTGAATCATGCTCCTGTCAGGGAGTTTAGATAGCAGTTTAAGCTCTCTGATGATTACTCTTGCCCATGTGGGTCTGCTCATCTGCAGACTCGCATGCATATTTTGACCAAATGCACAGATTTTGGTCCTCTTCAGCACTTCCCCAAGCTTTGGGAGGAGCTGCTTGAGTTTTGCAGGGAGAACCCTAGGGCATTCTCCTTTGCGCACCTCTCTGGAGGATAAGAACAGTGCGGCCACTCTTCAGCAGTCGCTGGGTTTCCTAGGGGCCCTTTTGGGTTCCTGGGGGGTCTGGTATTGGTGGCTGATGGGGGCTGTGCTAGTTGCTCCTTAGTGCTCATCACCTGCATCATGTGGGGATGAGGGTGAGAGATCCTACCTGCTCTTCATCTGCCTCTGGACATAGAGAGGGTGTATTTTGGGTGTAGGCTACCATATTCAGCTGAGCTGTGGGGGATTTCAGTTCTTTATAGGGTAATTGTAGCATACTATTGTAGTCGTTGTGACCGGACTGCTATTGCACACCAGTATATAAATTTATAAGTTAAAAAAAAAAGAAAAAAAAAAGAGTAGAGTATAAGAAGATAAGAGGTAATTGGTAATGAGGATAATATAATCAGTACTGGAGATGGATATAGCTTTGCATACAGTGAAGTGTTGGGTGGTGAGTTCAGCTTCTGGAGCTGTGCAGCATCTATTGGCAAGGGCAAGGGAGTATATGAGGGTGCCATTGCCCCATATTTGATAGTAGACATTTGTTTGCCAGTTATGGTTATTGGGGAGACTGCTATCAGTGATAACAATGGCAGTGTCAGGGAGAGAGTGGGCATAGTAGAGAATCAAGTCCAGTCATCAAGTATGGATGTCAAGTTCTTCCAAGCTTGACCTATTATAATTAAAAAAGGAAAATCAATCAGTAAAATTGTCTAGTAAATGGGAACCAGGCTTATTGAGATTATCAAGAGGTTTGAAAACCTCTATATTGTTGAGCAGCATCATGTCAGCCTCCATTACTGATCCCTTCACTGTCAGTCTTTCTTTGTTATTCATAAAATCAATAGACCTTAGATAAGAAAGGGCATCCTTAGCATTTTTGGCACTAAGAAGTATGTGTATGATATGAGAATGGTTCAGTTTGGTGTATCAAAGACTGAACTATTTTGTGAGCTTTTTGAGGTAGAGGTGAATGGGAACAATGCCTGCAATGTATTCAACTCCACCTAAGAGAGAGGTGTGGAAAGTACTGGTGATCTATAGGACAGTGCTTTGTTGCATTTGTTGAAAGGAATGTAAGTGGATGTTGATTTTAGTGCTAGAGAAGTACCAAATGTGAAAGCCATAAATAGCAAGGGAGACAACACATGCATAGTAAAGCAGGTATTTATGATAGGGAAGAAGTCCATATATAGAGTTGCTGAGCATTCTCATAGTGTGGACAGTGGTGAATACCTTGGTGAACCAATAATAGATGTGTTCTTTGAAGTTAAGGTGCCTGTTGAAGAAGAAACCCAAGTAATGCCAATATTTCTTATATTTAAGAGGAGTTGAGCCAGTAAATAGAATGAAGCTAAGGTCAATAGGTGGGTTGGAATTATCTTTGGCCCAAGAAAAGTTGAATAACTCAGTCTTATTATGTTCAAGAGCAAGACCAAATTCTTCAATGAGTTTGATAATAATGTCATATATGTAACCCAGCAAGTTATGACACTGAGTCCAATTTTCTTCTTGTCCAATGATTGTTCTGTCATCAACAAAAAAAATAAGAAACTAGTCCAGCTATATCAAAAGAAGCCAGAAAGTAAATAGGAGCCATGTAAAGTCCAGACAGAATTGGAGAAAGAGCAGAACCTTGTCCAATACCAGTATTAGTGCTAAAGAAGGAAGAATAAAAGGAATTATAGAGATATATTGTGGACTGTTCTACTAAGAAATTAGCAAAGAAATTGGTGACTTAAAAAATAAAACCTTGTTTATGAAGAATGCTAAGTAACATATCATGGTTCAATAAAGGGAAAAATTGAGTGATGTTGAAAGCAAGAATGCTAGTACATAGCTTCTTGGCCCATCTAGCATAGATTAAGTGGGTGAGATAAATACCAGCATCTTTAATGCTTTTCTGAATAATTCTGCCTACTTGGCATGGGTGAATGGCATTGAATTTAACAGTCTCAAATTGCATGTGATGAGCAAGCATTTTTTCAAAGAGTTTTCCCATAATATTAAGAAGAATGATAGACTAGAAGGATTTTGGAGTGGAATATGAAGGCTTGTTAGACTTGGAAATAATGACTGAGATGGATTTCTTGAAATGATTAGGCCAGCATCCAACATTAATGCATGCATTGGTGAGGCAGAGTAGAAATTGAGAGACTCCTTTATATTGAAAGAGAGCTTTGAGGTGAGCCCATGAGAGATGGTCAATGTCTGGGGCAGAGTTTTTAGCACACTCTTTGAGTGCTTCATGGATTTCAAGTAGGGAGAGAGGGATCCAATCTTTGGTAGGAATGTTGTTGAGTCTATTTAAGATAGAGGAGTTAATGTTCCTTTGTCTAACAGAGTTGTACATGCTGTTAAATGCTTACCATAGTGACTCAATTAAATTACAAAGCTTTCCCAAATATTCAATAGCTTTAACAGAAGATAGCTTGTGGTCCTTAGTCCAAGACATAAGGTTTTAAGGCTTCTGAGTTTCTTCAGTGATTTCTTTGATTTTTGTATCAAAAAACTTTCTCTTTGTAACTCAAACTGTATTCTGAAATGCAGCCCAGTTTTCTTTACTCTTTTCTCTTCTATACAACTCAAGAGCATCACTGCACTCCTTATTCCACTATAGCTTAGAGCATGATATAATGTTATTCATTGAAGCATGCTTATTCCATGATGTCTTGATGAGATCAGCAACCTGCACTGAGATATTTTTGATAAATACCTCAGTTAAAAGACTAGCCAACCAAAGTACTAATAGCCCTTCAGCCAACTTCTTAATAATACTTCTTCATTATCAGAACTATATTTAATGCCCAGCTTCTGGATGGGGATTTGTGAGGAAGTAATCAGAATAATGACTAACAAGAGAGTGTAATTAGAGATAAGTCTCTGATCTGGTAATATATGATGTCTGTCAATATTAGTGCTATTGGCCAGGAAAATAAGGTTGATCACAGAAGTATATTTTGACCAGTCTGGTGGGTAATGAGTTGGAACATCCATAAATGGAAGAAATTAATCAAGACTAAGATTGAGCATGAGGTTGAGTAGTTGGTCAGCAAATTTTGAGAACAACAAGAAATGACTATCTCAAAGTGTTGATTTAACATTGAAGTTGCCTCCAATGTATAAAAGATATGGAAGGATATGACTTTGATGTATAAGATAGTGAATAGCAGTATGTTTGTTATCTGAGTATATGTTTATAAGATAGTGAACATGCTACCAATATGTGAGGGAAAGAATCATAATATCTTGGTTGAGATCTATAAATGAGGTGTTGATGGATGGTCAGAAATATGCAAGGCATCAATGAATATACACCATGACATAGGGTCAGAAGGAAGAGGAAGAAGAGATGAGTGCCATGTATATCCAGTTGGAATTGATAAGAGCACTAATAAGGTTTTTGCCAAAAACATTATCAGCAGACATAGTCTTTCTGACAACATTTCAAGCAGGTTTCTGAAAGAAAATAATGTCTATGGTGTCAGCATATATATTAAGAAATATGTCCATGATCAAATAATTATGATTGACATTGAAAGAAAAAATATTTAAATAATCTAAGAGAATATCTTTTATTAGGTGGGTTTAAGCCCCTTCAAATCTTTAGGTTTAAGACCTTGCTTGATCATTTCCACCCTTGAGGTGCACACTTCAGCAACCTTTTCATAGGCTTCCTTAGCTTTATTATTATACCAGGTTTTATCAAACCTGTTTCACCAAAATGGACATTTTCAGTCATTAGCTACATGCTCTCCCTTGCAGTTGATACATTTGAATGCATGAGGGCATAGTTACCCATAGCAGTAGCTTCACAAGGAGGGTCTATCTTAGTATTTGCTTTGTAACACCAATACATTTTATAATAGTTGATGGTCTTATAAGAACTATTACATTTTGCACAATGCCATCCTTGAGATTGGCATTTATTGGTGATATATCCCCAACACCAATAATTTTGACATTGAGGCACCCCGAAATATATATTACAAGTATAGATATTTGCAACTTTATTTCCAAAGTTGAACTTCTAATTAATGAGCTGTTTAGCCTAGGTTCTCTTTTGGAAATTCCAGATGTCAAACCAAACAATAGCCATATCTGAATTCAGAGATGCTCTCATGGTGCAAGGAGTAGAAGCAACTGTAATTTCTTAGAAAAAAGAACTGCAATTTATGTAATATAAGATGTCATTAGCTTTAAGCTAACTGTCATCATCCTCATCACAGGACAGAACAAAATAGCTAATGCCAACAATTTTTAGGAAAGATTTTGACATAGAAAGTCTAGGTTCTGAGACTTTTTTTTTGAGGACTTTTGATACCCATATATGAATGATTTTGATCTCCTTGGGAGATGTCACAAAATTTGTAGTAAGTGCCAATCCTTTGGACAGGCCACTGGAGTTGTCCATAACAGATTCAATCCTCAGTTTAGATCTTTCTTGAATGAGTCTGCAGTTAACAGTCTCATAGATTCTATTATAGTCATAACTGTTTTCAGCAGTGATATTTTTATCAAATGGGATCCAGACCTGATGCTTGGTGGGTCCATGTGTTGTAGTCTGGATTCCTGTTTTCTTTTTAGAACTATTATGTCCTTGAGATATTTATTAGTTTGTAGTGATCTTGTGTATTTTAACAATTTTGTTGCTAGACAGTTTGTTACTAAAAGTTTTGGCTAATTCAACCAAACTAATAGCATTCTTGGCAGAATTATTAGTAGAAGAGAATAGTATCTTGGATTGTGCAATATCCACAAATGACTTTTTTGGGAGGGAAGAGAGAGTGGTCTCATTTGGAATATATACCAGAGCAGGTAGATAATGTGTGAACTGCATAGGAGGCTTGGGCAAAGGGCTTGGTGGCTTTGGGTTTAGGGTTTGAGATAGCATGTGTAGAACCTGAAATCCTTTCAGTAACAATATGAATAACATTATCTGATGGGCCAGCTATATAGACATCTTGATTCTCTGGTAACTGCAATGATGGAATCACCTCACATTGTTTGCCTTTGTTAGTTTTGGGCAGTTTAATTTTTCCTTGCCTAGCAAGGAACTTGTCTCATCTATCAATGAATGTGATATCTGCTTTATGAGAAAGAAAAGTTTGAGTGATTAGATTGAACAAATTAAATCTCTCTTTTTCAATAGACCTAATTTCTTCAACAAGGGTCTTTCCCCATCCAGTTCAACTAAGAGTCAAAAAAAGATATCCCAGCTCTTCTTCTAATACAGAGACATCAGAGCTAGAGATTTTGTCCAAAGGAAATCTGTTCAAGAATTCTTTGATATCTTGAATTTATAGACAAACATTGCCTATAGATGCTTAGAATACTATTGTGTCTGTGTTGAGAACAATTTTTAATATATTATCATCTTTGGCAACATTTCTAGAATTAAACCCATTAATATTTATTGCTTGAGAGGATTAGGGTTGAGGAGCAGGCTGTATTTGTGCAGCTTCTGCATATGTATTAGCTTGTGAGGTATCATAGCCAGCAAGCTTGCTAATGAAGTGGTGACTTGTAGAGAGCCAAGGAAAAGGGATAGGAGGATTGGCATTATTAAATACTTCACTATTTCAAGAGGATTGGTCTAGGTTGGCCCAAGGATTAAGTCCAGAGTTGTGAGGCCCAAGTATTATAGAGGGCTTGTTATTGACAAATTGGAAATATCCCCTTTTAGTTTTGATTTGTTGAGTGATAGATACTACAAGATGTTCTTAAGAAATTTCTTGGACTGCTTTATCAAAATATCTGAGCTGGTCTATAGAGTGATGTGTTTCAAAATCATTGGACATACCTCTATGAGCAGAGGAAATGTCAGAAGGTATAGAAATGTTATCAATTATTCTGTGTATTTGGGCCATATGCAATAGCCTAGGAGTAGCAAAAGTGTCAATAGAAGATGCCCAAATAGACAGCAGAGGGGTTTCAGACCTCAAAGCACATTAATTAGGAGGTGAAGCTTGAGTTGTAGTCCTAGAAGATCTAGAGTGAGAGCTACAAGCTTTGCTCTTAAGTCAATATTCACTCCTAGTATGATTTTCAGCATAAGAAGCAGCTCAAGAGGCAGCTCAACCCCTAACTGAAGGGAGAGCTTTATTTTCAGAAGATTTCTCTTCTTTTCCAGAAAAATCATCTTTGAAAGAAGGAGGAATTTGAGTGGTAGAGCTAGTTACTACAGTAACATGAGAGCCAGTAGAGGTTTTCTACTTCAAAACTCCTCCAAGAACCTTAGAAGCACTATGAAATATGCTCCTAGAACTACTTCCACCATCACCCTTACTATCAGAACTTATTTCTCAAATTTGTAGTCAATATATACAGTAAAAGTTGAATGCATGTAACTTTAATGATGGTGGTTACTGAGAAAGGAAGGTGTTTTGCCTCCTCTATGTTTGACAGATGGAACTTAGGTAACCACTGATCTTCTTTGTTGCCATACCCTTTTCAGTGAACCAGATATTGTATATCTCTATCTCATTTATAATGACCTCAGATTTTCTCCACTTCCCATTCCTCCTTAGAGTTCATTAAATCTGGCAGCAGAGGTGTGGGCTTTTGTTGGACTTCAAACTTGGGGTTTCTTGCTGGTGATAGGAGCACCTTATTGAACACATTATGAATAACCCACTGAGATAGTAGCTTGAGATGGTATGCACTATTCCTAATTATCTCTATGATAGAGAACAGTCCATATCTCTGATAATCAAGTTTCTTGCTGGGGTGATTCATTGTGATGTTGGAAGCTTCCAACCATACACTATTGCTGACCTGATAGGATCAGGCTTCTTTTCTTTTCTTGTTATATGTGACTACCATACTCTTTCAGTTTTGTTCTATACTTACTGCTGCTGATTCTCTTGCTTTTACTAAGTCTATTACAAATTCTTTCACTGTGGGTGCCAGTGACAATGCTGATATGAGCCCTTTCCATGAATGTCTTCCATAGTTCAAGAAGAATGGAGAGTGATACATTGCCAAGTGTTGCTTGTTATTGTAATAGAACTCTACTGCAGCAAGCTAATATGTCCAATTATCTTGTTTATAGAACACATACTTTCATAAGAAGTTTTCAACTTCTTGATTGATCTGTTCTGTCTCTATCAGTCTGCAGGTGATAAGCAGTCAATAGGACATATTTGATCCTGAGAGCTTTATATAGACCTTCTATAAACCTTGATACAAACTGTAGTTCCTGATCACTGATAATCTTCTTTGGCAAACCATGAAGTTTTCAGATCTGGTCCTGATATAAGATAGTGAGTTGTTCTGCTGTCAATGATATTGTAGTAGGTATCACATGTATCATCTTGGTAAAATGATTGACAATTACAAGAATAGCATTATGTCTATTAGAGGGAGATAGTGGGCCAATTAGATCTACTGAGATCTCTTTCCAAGAGTATGTCAGAACTGGTAGGAGATATAGAGATGCTACTTTTTGTTTCCTATAGATTTGTATCCATTGACACATATCATAACTATTGACAAATCTCTTTACATCTTGCTATATGTTAGGCCACCAGAAGTCTCTTGATAGTATCTCTAGTGTACAATGTTGTCCTGGGTGTCCTATATCTGCTGCATCATGAAACTCTCTGATAATTTGCCCTCATAGATTATCTCCCAGTTAGATATAGATTTGTCCCTGAAAGTAGACTATGTTATAGGTGCTTATCAGCAGTACTTAGTCCTATAAGAATAGAGATAGAGCCTATCCAGTTAGATTCAGCCAGTGTTCTGTGGTATATGTCACTTGACCATATACTGCAATCCAAGAGAAAGCTGACTGCACTAAGTGCCTCTCTGTGTTGGAGGAGAAAGCTTGCTTGTCTATTTCAAATAGTCTTTCTATAGCAGATCTACTGCAAGGAAGAATTCCCCAAGCATACTGTCATAGTGTGAGAGCAACTCACCCACTACTGTACTGCCTTGGCTAGAGAAGATCTTCACTTACTGATAAGTTAGTGCCTTGCACTCTTTGTTAATCAGAAGTGTCTTGTGAGTTCCATTATGCAGGGGAGATCATAGTGCAATAACTTGATAGAGTGAACACTCAAGTGTCTGGCTTGCTAAACAGGACTCTTTTGCTATTTAGTCTTATGCCACAGTAATGCAGATGAATAACCAAAGAGGATAGAAGCTTGCACTTCTCTCCATCTTCTTGTTTATTTATACTACCTGGTAATTACTATAACAAGTACTAACTACTGGTCAGGTATATAAAGAAGTTTTTGTTCTTCAGTAATAAGTCCTTTTCTAGCTATGCTACTTTATCTGCAGGATAGAGGAATGAATAGGAGGAAGAGGATTTGGAAAGTCTCAGTGAGAAGAGGAGGTGAGGAAGAGGTGGGAGCATGAGACTACTAAACTAGAGTAAGTTTGCAAAAGAAGGAAAGTTGCGAAGTTTGATTAACTATGTGTGTAAACAAATCAACACAGTGCTACTAATAGTCCAGGAATTAAACAGTGGTCTGTTCTCTAAGTAAACTAATTATACATTACTTGTAAACTGGCTCAGAGAATAGAAATAGCTCAGTTCAACTTGATAGGTTACTGATAGACTGGGAAATGGAGTAGTAGTCCTAGATTGGTTCTTCTCAAAGTCCATAAGGAATCATTAAGAAGTCATAAAAAGTTGTAATAGGTTCATAAGATTTGTGATTGTTATAGACTAAGAGTTGCTTAGTCTTCTTCTTCTGAGTCAGGGTTGCTCACATGTTTAGATATAGTCCTATATTCTGATGTGGTTGTGACATTATTGTTAGATCATTGTGATGAGCTGGATGAGGATGTGGACTGATATCTGGCAGCTGAAAGCATAATAGGAGAGATTGATGAATGCCAGCTTATAGATTCCAGAGAGGTAGTGTATCTACCAAGATGTTACTCTGGTAAGGGGGAGGAGGATCAGTCTTTGGGGATAGTAATTGATTTTTCATCAAGAATGTGCTTAAGAAGCATCATGATATTGCTAAGGGTCCCTTGGTAATATGTTCCATCAGCAATCATTTCAATAAGTGTCATAGTGAGTTTCTTATCATTAAATAGGAGATATAGATAAGTCCATTCTCTGTTATTGTCATCTTCCTCTATCAGAGTCCAACCATTTATAATTGAGTGAGTGCAGTCACTGACAATAGTGCATATATATTTCCCATTAAGGTGACATCATTGATAGAGAGAGACTTGGAATGCTTCCTTTAGAATATCATTTAGTATCTTCAATTAGGGATCTTTCTCCCTAAACGGGAGGAGTGTAGGGAGGGGTATACTATCCCTCTTCACTGCTCTGTAGAATTCCCATCTATAGAAGTGTGGTTGACATAGTGACTCATTGATTACCTTGATCATATCAGACTAACCCATCTACTTGAGAAAAATCTTTTGATAGGTCTTCCAAGTTTTAAGTATCTTAGTCTTCCTAGTATCACAGTTTCAGATTTGTTGTTCTATATCAGTGTTGATGAGGACTTTGAAATGTGCTTCTTAGAGTAGTATTACAGAGGTGAGTGTCACTTCTTCTATAGTTATTCAACATGTGAAGTTCTTGAGGAGAGTAACAGTCATGTTGTCTTCCTGCCAATCAGGTTTGTCACAGTGAGAGAGAATGTTGGCTTTGGTGTTGGATTTGCCAGGTACATGCTAAATTACAAAGTCATAGTCTTGTTGCTTGAGATATCATTGCATCTGTCTACTGTTGAGCTTCTATGGTTCCCAGAAATATTTCAGGTTCTCATGGTCTGTCCAAACCTTGAACATTTCTTGAGCATCTAAAAGATATTGTCTCCAGACATGTAGTGCTTCCATGATGGTGAGGAGTTTCTTGTTATATATCTCATAGTTTCATTCAGTAAGGCTCATGGTGCATGACATGAAGGTCATGGGATGCCATTTGCTATCTTGTTCTTGAGACAGGACAGCTTCTATTACATATCTGGAAGTATCTGTTTTGACTCAGAATTTGCCATCTGGTCAAGGGAGGGTCAATACTAGTTCTTTGGTAATGCATTGTTTCAGAGTATCAAATGCTTGTTGTTTATTATCTCCCCATTTTTATTCTATTTTTCCTTTCAATGCATTAAGGGGGCCTGCAATGTGGCTGAAACCTTCAATAAATCTCTAGTAGAAGTTCACAAAGCCTAGGAAGCTTTCTACTCTCCTTTGATGTTGGAGGGAGTGTTTCAGTTTCATATAGCCTTGACCTTTTGTTACTCTATTTCCACCTTTCTATTTTCCACTTTCACTCCCAATATAGGTACTTTGGTTACTCCAAATTTGCATTTAGACTGTTTGAAGTATAAGTTGTGTCAGACAGCAAGTTTCAAAAACCTTAGAGTTTGTTCCTGCAATTCTGCCTCAGATTGGGCTGAGATAACAAAGTTATCCATATAATTTGTCAATATACCATCATAGATCATTTCTTGGAAAATGGTGGTTATCATGCATGAAAATGTGGTGGGAGAATTGCATAATCTGAAGAACATGACTGTGGGTTCAAATAGACCATAGTTGGTTAGGAATGCTACTTTCTATTCATCTTCTTCCTTGATATAAATATTGTTGTACCCCCAGATAATGTTGAACTTGTTGAATAATTTGATATTCTTGAGTCTGTTGACTACTTCACTGATCAGGGGAATAGGTGTTTTGTCTTTAACCATGTACTGGTTGATCTTTCTGTAGTCTTATACTAATTGTTTTAAGCTATCTTTCTTTGGGATGAAAAAGCATGGTGCTGCATACTGTGACTTCAAGATTTGTATTCTTCCTAACTTCAAGTTTTTGTCTACAAATGCATTAAGTTCCTCTTCCTCCTTTAGGGTCATGGGGTATATTTTTGCTTAGAGTTCAGAGAGTGCATTATTAATGAGTTTGATCTTTTGGTCCTATTGGGTACAATCTGAAAGACAGTCAAAGTTAGTCTTGTTGAATAGATGGATATATTCTTTTATGTACTTTGGTAAGTCTTCTCCAGTAGTTGGGTTGGGTTACTTTTTTTTCTCTTCTTCATCAATTTTCTTGTCTTGTAGTTTCTGAATATATGTTATGACTCTGGGTAGATTACTCTGGATAGTTTCATGGACTGTAGTATTTATTTTCTACTACCTAGTGTTACTCTATATCCCCTATTTCTATATACTCTGTGTTACCTTGTGTTCCTAGTATAAGTAGCTTAGGTAGAGCTCTGTATTCTTTATGCTTTACCAATTGTACTTTTCCCTTATTGCTCTCAAGCCTTTGCCTCTGTTGTAATCTGAGTTTGCTCTTAAGGTCATAATATTTGGTAAAGCATCACCAACTCACCTTGCCAAATAGAACAAAGGCATAAACAACATTGGTCCTATGAGGAGGATGATCCTGCCAGAAGAAAACAACAATGAGCACTAGCAGCAAGCATAGCTGAACAACTGGCAGATGAAGAATACATACAGCAGCTATTACAGGAAGAATGAGACAATGAGACACCAGAAGAATCATTAACAGAAACAGATGAAGAAGAACCCGAACTAGAACACAAAGAAGCAGAAGGAGAATCTGCTCAAGGAATAGAACATTTATCAGAAGCACTAGGATCACTCAACATTAGCAGACAGTCAACATCAGAAGAATCAACAGAAGAATTAAACAGCTCAGAGATGTCTCAGGAATACAAAGGAATGGATGTACAACCACAACCAGCCACACAGACTATAATACAGACCCAAACCAAATCCTTCTTACCTGAACCAGGATACTTTGATAGAATAAGAGCAAAATGGGAAGACTGGTGGAGGAGCATGCTACTCTACATTGCAGGAAACAATATCACCAACAACAGACAGCAAGTTACAGTAGTACTTGCCAGGATGAAAGGAGGAACAGCAGGATCATTTGCATCTATCACAATGAAGGATATGTTAAAAGAAGAGTAGTGGGCAGTCTTTAATTGGGATAATTGGGCCAAGGAATTGGAAACCAGGTTTGCAGATGGAATGAGGTCAGGAGAAGCAGAATGGAGAATTGAAGAGTTCAGACAGAGAAGAATTGTTATTGCTACCCAGCCTATCTGGAAGACTTGGTGGGCCTTACCACATACTCTAGTGATAAAGGTCTAGCCTAGAGCAGGGTGTAACATGCAAAGGTTACATGCACTGTAAATGCTTATACATGAGTGAACACAAGCAGAGTTTAAGAGAGCAACTGATAAGAGCTCAACTAGAGTTATCACACAAGAGGTTTATGCATGATATAAACTAGTATATAACTTGGAGTTATATCTACTATTACATTGACTTATATATGATTGTACTACTACCTACTATAGACAATGACTGGGTCTAGAGTGAGAGTAAGGATTACACTGGAATACAGAGTGGAGGAGAGTGCTGGAGACCACTGGCAAGCACCTTAGCAAGGAGAACAGGAATATAGAAACATACTCCATATTGGGAAGGGAATCTGTCCAAATATAGGCTCAGATCACACTAAAAGTAGGGGTCAAACATAGAGTCATTAGAAGGATAAATAAATGAGTCCAGATCAAGTATGATATCACCATCCATATATGGGAATGAAGTCCCATCGATCATAACATTATCCCTTTTGTAATGATTGATCTCTATATCAATCTCATTAATAATCAAAGCATTCTTCTCCATCAATGTTGTACTCAGCCACTGGATCAAAGTCAGTGTAGGGGTTGATGTTGAGGAGGTCAGGGGAATAGTCATCATACCAACTTCTGGGACAAAAATTTGATCCAGTTGTTTCATCTCACATTGGTTGCCTGGCATGATAATAGGGATGAGATTGGGTTGGTCAATAGCAGCAAGGAGGAGTGGAAGGTGAACCTGGCATTGTCCTGTTTGAGGGTTGATCTGGTGGAAGATGTGGTCAGATGCTATGGTCATTAAATACAGTGGCAGGGATTCTGGCATGAGAAAGGGGAACAAGAGTGACTTGGACTGGACATCATTGGGTAGATTGGCTTCAACATTGGTCTCATTAATTGAGGGCTTTAACAAAGATGGCTCTTGGGGAGGGTTGCTCATTGCTGGGGATAGTTTGCTGTGGAATGGAGATGGTGTCAGGATAATCAGAGGGGTAGGCCAGGATGGGGATGGGGGTATTGGGTCAGGTAAGGATATACTCACTGGAGTTGCTGGTTTGGGGAGGAGGGTGATGTTGCCTAGGTTCTTTCTCTTGTGTTCTATTACAACTAGCTGGAGCGGGTATATAAGGTCATTGAATTCAAGCTGGGCTGGATTGTGATGTGGTGGTGGGTGATTGGAGGTGAATAATGGAAGGAAGAATTTGTGATTGATTCCTCAGTTGAGGATTTTCCAGACACTGGCAGCCGGTATGTCTGAGACTGTATTGGCAGCAACCAGGACAGCAATAGTGTGCATATTCTGATTTGATATGACCCAATCAACAGCAGTGGAAGCATCTTCTTCTGTATCCTGGTGGGGAGGATGAGAATCATCAGAAAGAAGTTGTCTGAGGTCATTGATTTCTATCATTGTCATTGTGGTTAGCCAACTCCTGATTTTCATTATGTACCAGGGGGCTTAGGTCTTTGGTCGGAGTTGATCAAGGGGCATCATTAGGGTGAGGAATATCCTTCAAACATGTCTCTCTATATCATATATCTCGTTGTGAAGTTTCTGACCACTTCACAGTGCAATCAAGTAAGAGAAATCTTTGACAAATCTTGAGATGGTGATGGGGGAAGTCACTATTATCCAAGTCTTTATAGCTCTTGATGGCATCATGGTATGCAAGTGTGGCATAGTATCATTGATGAAATGCAGCAAGGATACTTGTCCAGAAGATGTTGACCAAGGTAGCCATTTGTGGATTATCATTATAATAGGTGAACATGGAGGAGCGGGCTTCTCTAGCATGATCAATAGTTGAAAAGAGTTGGGCCTGTATCTGAGTTGTGGTGGTGGGGGTTGGTGGTGAGAAGTAATAGGGGCTTTGATATTGAAGACTGTGATTAGTGGAGGAGGTTGTGGCATGTTGGTCAGAACTGGTGGCATTGATAGTGTGTCTAGTTGGTGTTGGGTCCAGAAACTGGGGAGCAGTGTGGTAGGGCCCAGAATGGGCAGAGGTATCTGACTGGCTGTCAGTGGTGGTGTTGGAGGAGGAGTGGTGATCCACTTGTTCAAGATGTTGTCAGAGGTATTCTTGTTCATCATCAGAGCACCATTTGATATCAGGGTGGAAGAAAGAGAGCATGTCAAGGTGTTCCCAAGATTGGATATCATTGGACATATGGAGGCATAGTGGTGTAGTATTTGGAATTTGAAGAAAGTAATATTTGGAATGGGATGTTTGGTATGTTAGGAAGAGGAGTGGGGTTTTAAGTTTTGTGTAGGTGATACTTTCACTTGATTGGCTTGAAGCAAGTTCCTGCATTGTCCTGGGGTAATTTATTTGTGTTTTTATACTCCCTGAGTAGTTCTCCTGAGTATTCAAGATCATCCTCCCATTCCCAAGTATTGTCAGATAGGAAATAACCTTTCCACCTAATTAGGTACTTCATACCCTATGGGGTTCTTTTGTGCTTGATGATCTTCTCAACTTCATATTCTTCAAAACCATCCATGAGGTTGGGTCACCTGAATAACCCATTTAAACCATCTAGTTAGACACTGGTAATGCCCCATTACCACTACCTAGTTAGACCTTCTAGTACAAAAAACCACATTAGTCCAAATTGGTCCACTTTAGTATATTAACTTAGTGCAGCAAATAAGAACATCTTCAGCTATTGTTGGTGCTGTTGTTAGCTGGCTCAACTCACGTGCTTAATGTCTCCCACAATCATGGACCTCTCTTGCTCATTGTTTCCTGACTTTCCCCACACCCTCCTGCCACCCTCTATGTCACCCCATCATCTCATCAGTGCCTGCCGCCAGGCACCCATCCTTGGAATGCCCTGAACAGTGTCCCCTATGGTGTGATGTCCCTCCCTTATTGTTCCCCACTGTCACAAGTGTGACATTAGTGCCAGCTCATTGCCACTGATGATGGGCTCAACTCCTGCCCTTTCAGGACACTAGAAAATCATAGAAAATCTCCCCCCCAATATATATATTGGAGAATGGCTGCTGGTGAATGCTCTTGCTCAGTATTTACCATTTGATTTTTCCTTTTGTTTGTATCCATAGGGTTATGTGGGTATAATTGTACTTGTAGCTGGTATATTCATATGCTATTCATTGGTGTCCTGTGTCTGGTCTGCATGTCTCATGTAGCATGAGCCTCTTGCAATGTGCATGGACCAGGTGTGCACAAAGTCGAACATAGGGTCTTAGTGATCTTATTAACACCCTGAGCTAACCAAACTAAAAATAAATGTCATCTCATATTTGATCGTGATCTGATAGTAACAATCTGATAGTATCTTGTTTATGTTGATTGCAATAGCATGGGACTGCTGACTCATCTTAGGTCTCTTCCCCTGTTTTCCACTTCCTCACCAGTTTATTCCTCATATTAATATTACTCTTCTCACCACCAAATCAAGATAGTAAGTCTAGTTGGTATCATTCTCCTAGGAATAAAGCTAGACATGGGTAGCTAACACAAACAATCATGATTATTTAGAGTCATACAAGTCTGTCAGTCCATAAATAAGAAAATATTCAGATACTGAAGGCAACATTAGGTATTGAGCTGCAAGGGAAGGATGCGAGGGGAAAGACAAAGTATGCAGAATTACTCATTTTCCTCATCAGAGGAATCCTTGACATGAGGTGTACTCTTCAGCATAGGGGGGAGTTGTCCTTCAATACTTTGGGCTGTCTTGGCCTGCTTGTGAGGTTGCATATTCTCCTTGTCTTCGATGAACAGTACCTTACCAATCCACTTCCCCCTCTTGTATCCAGCCTTCTTCTCCATCTCCTTCATGGCTTGAAACTTCAACTTCTCAGATAATGTTTTGATTGCAGTTTGAGACATGACTTCTCAATAACATTCAAGTGAGTCGAGGGCCTTGTGGAGAATGCGGATGTCTCCAATGGTGGTAATATTGAAGGGCATCTTGAAAACAACATCCTCAGGCCAACCAACAAGCTGGACATGATGGTGTGCACAGATCTCAGTGTCATAGTGGACATATTGCATGTCTACCTTGGTACCGAGGATCTTGTCTGAATTCTGGTCAGCTTAATCCAAGGTTTGCAGGTAAGCACATATGCAATCCCAAAGTGATCATCTTGACACAGCTCTTCTGTAAGGTATTCAAAGCATTCAGATTGGTCTTTCCTGTAGAATGGATCAATGCCTGTATTCTAGGCTTAATACAACTAACATACTACCACGAGCAACAGCCCAGGCTTCAAACCTCCACCCAAAATCGCCGGCAGTCATGTTCATAGTATCCATGAAGAAGTTGAAGGTATGGTCACTGCCAAACTATGCAGGTGGCATATTATCATTGACATGGCCTCGAATGAGGAAAACAAGGCCAATGCAGCTGGTCCTCTCAAAGACAGTAAGTAACTACAATCTTGTCAGTGGAAGATAGACTTATGATTAAGTTAGTACACATACTTCATTCTCAAACTGGGCTGATGTCTGGTGGTAGTCAAGAACTGCATTCTTGTTGGCAGCATGTGTACCACTGACCCTCAGCTGTCTAGTCTCACCCAATTTGGCTAGGATTGCATCCTTCTCCTCTTGAGTGAGGTTCTGCAACTTCTTGTTGTTCCTCACAGCCTCTCTAATTTTGGAGGGACTGGCCTTTTCACCTGCAGCACGTCCTATATAAGGTGTGAGTATTGTTTGTCTCCATTCCAAGCAGTATTGTGTACTTACCTTCATTCAACTCCTTTGCTTTCTGGTGGATGAGGGCATTATAGATGTTAGAGCTGTGTTGCTTGATGGTATAGCAGGTGGCCTGAGTTAGAACCTTCCGAACAGTCTCGACTTTCTTGTTATGCTTCTTTGTAATAGCTTCAAAGTGTTCCTCTGCCCATTGAAGAAATTCCATATAGTCAGCCTTCAGAGCTGCATCGGCAGCAGTGCAGATGTCCTTGGTTGCCCTAGCTGATGCTTTGGCACCCTGCCTACTGGGCCTGGAGTCAACTGGGATGACCCCCTTGGTAGGATGACAAGCAGCATGGGATGTGTCATTGTGGAGAGTTTCGAGGGCAGTCAAGAATGAAGACATGATTGATGAGACAGTTCATGGTGAGTGAGCCATTTCTTAGGCTGATCTTATATATGCTAACAATTTCTTGTTCTTTAGTCTTGAATGACTTAGAACATTTCTGTCACTCTCTGACTCTGCCTCTTGACGTCCATGCATATGCTATCCCTTGGTATTGGCATTGTGCTTTGCGCTCAGGATTTCAGCATTGTTTATTTGCATATTCAAATGTTTACTACCACTTTTTCAGCCATCTCCTATCCAATTCTATTCCTATTATCTATTTCATGTTTTCTCTTGTTTGACTGTGCCAAAATCATAGCTGGAATGAGGACTAGCATGATAAATTTTGCTTTCATCGGGTTCCGAGTCTTGTGTATAGTGTAATGTTTAGCATGCCACCCAGCTCATGTGTCGAATCTTAGAACAGCAGCCGCAAAGCATTAGCCATTTATTGTCAAGACCTTTCAGATGGCGACTCTGGTGAGCATTGCATGTTCATTTACATATCCAGTTTGTTTCTCATCCTCACACTCACCATACACCATTGAGATCTACCTTTGTTTTGTCCCAACACCTTGTCTTCCTCTAACCTCACTTGCCTCCTGCTCAAATGTTCACAGCGACTAGATCACCAATGCAGTCCAATAATGGAGCAGGTGAGTCTTGAAGTCCAATGCTTGCACAGAACTCATTTTTTAGAACCACTGCCCTCAACTGTACCCTCACAAAGTACAACTTCACTGAGTTATGCCTCAGCCCCTCACAATGAGCCCATCATAGCAGGATTTGAGCTCATTCTAATAAGTGAACTCTTCCCTGAGAATGACGTTCAAGCAGACAGTGAACGATGGCTTGTTCTCTATGGGAGGCTAATGGGTGTTTGTCCTACATGGTAAGTAGACCATAGTTTCCATGGTATGAATACTGAGTTTCTTCAAGGACTGACGGCACTGGCCCTGCAGTCACTGGATTTGGTCATGCCCAGCACAAGAAGTACAGTAACTACCAAGATGCAGATGTGGTATGGAAACAGTCACTTCAAAACAACATGTGGGGTCACCCTTGTGGGCCTAGATATTGCCTCATTACCACTGAGCAACGTGACTTCCACATTATTTTGCCAGCTTATGTACATGAGTATATACACCAACATCAAACCATTATCCCATTCTCTGTTGAGGTGGGTGTGTTAGACACTTTATTGATAGTGCTTACTGACTTTTTGATCTAGCTGGCTTTGCCAGAGCCCGCTGCTCCTGCTGCTCCAAGGGCCATAGTGGCAGCGACTCCATGGGTGGTACCCAGGGCTCCTGTACAGGCTTTTCCAAGGGGCCCAGTGCTGAGGGTTCCAATACAAATGCCATCTATTATTAGTCAGAGTACAGCTATCAGGAGCTCAGACTTGGCTTCTGCACTCGCAGCTATGGGTTTGGATGATTGCCAGGCACCAGCTCTGGCTCAGACTCAACCACTGGCCTATTCATCCTTGAGTAGAAGGGCCACTCCTTCACCTATACCTTCTTCGAGTGCCGCTCCTGCAAACAATGGGGACAATGTCGTGAGTGATTATTTCACTGTATTTTCAATTGACTCACAACTGTTATTTCAGTCTATTTTCAGTGTCGATGATGAAGACAATTACTTTGTTGTAATTCGAGGACAATTCCCTGGGATCTATAATGATCGGTAAGATTCACTCCTTCTCTGATTAATACCTTCTAAATTCATTGTAACAGTCAACAGGCTTGTGAGGTGATGGGCAACCCCAATGGTGGTCCTGTTGAAATGGTTGGGTTTCTGATGTATAATGAGGCTCACCTCTGTCAGAGCGATGCTTTTCAAAAATGTCAATTTGTAGAGTATGCTGAAGATGGTATGCCGACTATGATGGGTTGTATTCACAGAGACACATTTGGATATGCTTGTTATTACTAGATTTTAGTTTCAAACCAATCTTAGTTTCTGTTCCATCCATTCCTCTGCGGCTCACATATATACCCTTGTAGCTCTTATAGCATATGATCTCCTGCCCTTGTGACCACCTAGTTGAGCTTCTTTATTCTCAAGAACTGCTGTGTCTTTCCTCCTATAGCTTGGATTTTGTAGTACACGCCTTTCATCTTGTGTAACAGGTTGCTTTTTGTCCTAATAATATGCAAAATTTAGTCCCTCATGTGTGTGCTTGAGCTGCTGTGAATTTCATATCATTCTGAAAATCATCTCATTGATCTCATTGAGTGGAGTGAAACTGCACTGTAGAGTCCACTCTTATCCAATATGTTGCAGGTGTTGTCAATCCAGGACATCTCGAAAGAGGTGGACTAAGTGTCAAGGACAAAGCAGGATGTCGCTGAGTGATTGGACTTTTGTCGAGTACAAACACTTCACAAAGCATGAATCAAAAGTTAATAATAGTGTCATTGACTTGTCAGAATACAACCACTTGGCTTCATGTGAAGGAACAATGGCTCTCATGACCTACCAAGGTTATGAAAACTTCTCACTGTTGAAATATTATCAAGCAGCTCGCAGAGGAGATGTAAGTCTTGCAACTCTAATGACACAGTGCACTGTCACACTCCGAAATCAGGTGTCATGCTTCAACCATTTTGTGTTCAATCAAACTGCAATCATTCTGGCAGGTTGCATTGACCAACAAGTACCTATTGATTCTCAGAGTTGTTAATAATTCTGTTCCTTGTATGAAGCATGACGTACTATGTATACTCCTAAGTGCTTGAAGGTGATGCATCACAGAGATTGTCTAGGTGAAGGTGAGTTCTCCTTCCCATCTGCCATTTATCACTAATCAGCTATCTCTCTATTTCGTGCTGAGCACACAAGCTATTGAACTAAGGAAGATGGAGCAGGATATAGTGAAGGCTTATATTCTAAGCATTTGTTACTATTAAACTTAGCATACATCCAAGTGTTGAGAATTTTGTGAGCATCTGATTAATTGTTGACATGCAGTTGTCGCTGTCATTGATCTGGGTTACATGTGACTGTGACATTCTTTCTCCTCTCACTGCTGCAGCATGATGGCTCAGGGTTCTTTTCAGTGATGTGTGGGCTCACAAAGAGCTATCACTTCTGACTTATCTCAAACTTCATACTATGGTCCGACAGCTAAGCAGAAAGTGCTTTCTGTTGCAGGTATCCAACAGGAGTCACTTCAAGAAAAGGTTGAATCACTCAAGAGAAAAGCAGGTGCGTGTCACTTGTTGAGAGCATTTCCTGCATCCTTAGCCCTCATTTTTAGAAGAGCAAGAGCTTCATGAAGCAGATAAACTGTGACAGCTTGATGTTCCCAAGCTTGTGGCCAGTGGAGACAGTGAGGATGAACGGTTTGATCCAGCATATCTACTTCAAGGGGAGCAGTTACCAATCAGCCATTCTGGTGGAGAATTTTGGGACCTGTTTGAGGAAAGCTTGGCCCCTCAGAAGGTAAGGCTATCCAATAGATTTCATACCTCTCAAGTACTCAAATGGACATGTTATCACTAGGGTAGAGCTCTGGAATCTCGCACTCGACGTGATCACCTGAAGAGACGCAACAAGGCATTCCAGGCACAGATGGAATCTATGACAGATGCTTATATGGAGTGGCACTGTTCTTTAGGAGAAGATGGTCTCAAGAATGCCAAGGCCCCTCCACCCATTTCTGAACCACTGCCTGGAGCATTCAAAGTTCAAGTTATTGATACATATTGTGAGACTTATCTCACTCTAGTGACATGGAGATCCCTTGTAACTATTCTCCTCTAGGTTCTTTTCATCTTCAAACTAGTATCATTGACTCTGAAATTGGGGTTCCTGCAGGGTTTATTCAACAAGGCCTCATTCCAGCAGCTCCTCTTTGTCCCTCTCTTGTGGTCACCATTTGGCTTCTTGAAATATATTATACGATGCACCTTTGTTGTCCTCACTTAGCTATTCAACCATTTGTCAAGAGTATTTGTGACCTCCATGGCATTGTATTCTGCTCCCAGCTTGCACAGCAATTCTCGATTTGTTATGACATCTACCTTGATATTCACACTGAAGCAAAGACACATGTGAGCCATGCTCTTGGCCAGGATAGTCCTCATTAGCACCTTAAGAATGCATGTCCTGCATGCACATATCGCCTTACTGGTGAAAAAGATCTGCGATTTAGCATGTTAGTCACTATGGATGGGAATGATTCCCTCAAGTGGGTCATTCGCAAGGACCTGGAGCTTATTGACTCAGACAATCCAATGGGGCGTTGTGAAGTACATAATTCACAAAAAGTTCAAGGAGATTACTATCTTTTGAGGGAGGCTGTCAATCATTGGGCCCAGGTGTCATCTTCATCAGATCAACGATCAGTCCCGACAGCTGAAGTTGTAGATGACAGTCCATGCATTTCTCGGTGGAGCAATATGAACTCTGAGAAGACGTCTTGCATGTGGGGAGTCTTTGAGAAAACAGGTATATTTCTTTGTCTCTGTTGGCACAATTACGTGCTGACAGTCACCAATATGGTGTTGGAATGCAAACGAGTGCCGAGACACACCAGTCTGCATTTCAGGTCTCCGTTCTTCGTTATTGTCATTCGAAACCTTCCTACATTCTGCTTTTATATGGACCACTATTGTTCTGCCACTATATGTTACTGATTTCTATCATTACGACGTATCCGCAGATAATGTATATATACTGTATATGCGATGTATTGACACTTCAGCTCTTGCATCGAGAGGCTGAAGTGAGTCCTTCTCTCATCTTTAGTTATCCGTAAACTAATCCTTTTACTCAGTAAATATCGTTGTTATTCTTACAGGTATTTCATATTAGCTCTCACGTCGAGAGGCTGAATAAATATCGTTGTTATTCTTACAGGTATTTCATATTAGCTCTC